>JBAMCJ010007119.1:0-45779 GCA_037075205.1 Drosophila prostipennis
ATTAAGAATTTAAATATGGTTTAAATTGGTCCTCTTCATTTGGCCATGTAGTTTCAATACATATAAAAATTATATTTTAACATAAAGCTATTTAAAATTGATTTAAGGTGAAAAATGGGCCTTTTGTACAACTTTTTTGTGAAGGCAGGATAAATATTGGTTTTTATGGATCTGATAACTTAAGTTGCAAGATCTTTGAAGTTGTTCGCAATACAAAGTTAAGCCGGAAGAATTTATTTGATCCGTTCTTTCATAAAAATTATGACGGGAAAATATCATGGTCATAATTGAGAATTTCAGCAATACTTCAGTTGCGTGACTGTTTTCACCCCTCGCGATGAAGAAATCGCGGATTTTTTGACCTGAAGAATTCGCGAATTACTTTACCTGAAGAAATCGGTATTATTCATAGATTCTGATATTGTTAAAGTCGAATAATCCGTGAATTCTTCAGGTCAAGAGAATCCATGAATTCCCAGGTCAAATGTTTCACGAATTTTCACCACTTGCGATTCAGTTGACATGAAGAAATCGCGCATTTTTGACCTGAAGAATTCGCGGATTACTTTACCTGAAGAAATCGGTATGATTCATATGATTCTGATATTAAGGGGTATGGTATTTAATTTTTTTTTTTTCAATTTTTTTTTTTTTTTTTATATTAATGTACAACACGTTAAGAATGTTGTGTGAAAATTGCATGTCAATCGGAAGAAAATTAAAGAAAATATGACCATTTGAACGAGGGGTCCCGAACAGTTGCACGTCGCGTCCAAAACTTTAAATCGTTCTCCTGAAAAGTATGTTTTTTTAAGTCAAATGTTAAATTAATCACACACATAAGCGGGAAATGGTTTGAGTATGTCCAAAACAAAGGGTCTTTAAAAAACAATGAATTGTTAAAAGGAATGTGTTAGTATGGAAGATGTCTGTATTTTGGAACACATAAAACTTCAGTCGATATAATCATATGCGTCTGTCCGTCCGTATGAACGCTGAGATCTCGGAAACTATAAAAGCTAGAGGATTGGTATTTTGCATGCAAATTCTTGGAGTTCCTACGCAGCGCAAATTGAAATTTTTTTTTTACAGTTATTATTAATTTTGATTGGGGAAAAACTTTGCATCAAAACATTTTTGTTTTAAGCCCCAGGATAAAAGTTTAAAATTTGACTTTCACAAAATTTGCTCACTTTTCAAAGAGGGGGGTATGGTATTTAATTTTTTTTTTTCGATTTTTTTTTTATTTTTTTTTATTAATGTACAACACGTTAAGAATGTTGTGTAAAAATTTCATGTCAATCGGATGAAAATTAAAGAAAATATGACCATTTAAACGAGGGGTCCCGAACAGTTGCACGTCGCGTCCAAAACTTTAAATCGTTCTCCTGAAAAGTATGTTTTTTTAAGTCGGTGAACATTGTCCATCGAAATTTAATGTACCGATCGTTCTGAAATTTTGCACATAATTTCTGTACCTAAATCCGCAGGTAATCACGTCGAGCTTTTTTTTTTTTAATTTTTATTTTTTATTTTATAATAACTAATATATCCAATTTTTTAGGCTAAAATCACGTTTTTGACTTTATAGTATTACCAAAAATCCAAAAAATTAAAAAAAAAAAACTCGACCTGATTACCTCAAGAAACATCTTAACTAATGGACAATTTTTTTTTATATTTTTCAAATGATCCAGTAATGAGTTATGCTGTTCACCGCAAAGCCTCTTTTTTTGGAGGCGCCTACAGGGATTGGCCGCAGACGGCTCATTTTTAAATTTTTTTCAATGAAAATTTTGGAAAATATAGTTTAATAAAATAATTTATCTAACATTAACCGTATCGTGTGAAAAAATTCATGAAAATAGGCCTTTTTTTGGCCGAATTAACCATACCCCCCCCTTAAGCTAAACCACGTCGCCATATTCCTCCTGACAATACTGACCACGAACGCGACATTACGACTTAGTGACTATTCACACGCTGATTACATACCGGTGACCGACGGGGATGTAACTATCTGGGACGAGTACGGATACCTTGGACACACAGCTAATATAACATTTTACGAGACTTATGCGGACGAAACATCATCATTAACGACAAAGTTCCCAAGAAAACATATGGAACTAGTAGTACTCTCCGACGTCGAAAAAATTCGTACACTAGTAGACACAATTAAAATACACCATAGACAGGGTCGTAGTATTAACATGTTAAGATCCGCATTAAAGGTAATAGCAGGGACTCCAGACTTTGAAGACTGGGAACAAATAAAATTCAGACAGTTAATACAGGCTGAAAATAATCAGATAGACATCAATAGCAAGATTCAAACCCAATTTAATCTTCTGTCCCAGCAAGTAAATTTCATTAGCAAGTCAGATAAGATAGACTCCGACCACCTGTACGAGACAGTTCTTGCAAAAAATAGAGCAGTAATAACTGAATTGGAAAACTTAATAACATCCATAACTCTAGCCAAAGTAAATCTGTTGAGTCCGGTTATTTTAGATAACATTGATGTGAAAGAGATAACGAAAGAACACCTTACAAATGTCAGTGTGGCTGATGTGCTGGCGGTGTCTAAAGTAAAAATATTTCAAAATAATAACCTTTTGTATTTTCTAGTTAAGTTCCCAAAACCGAAAGTAGTTTGCAAAAAATTAATGATTTATCCCGTTCAGCACAATAACGTAATATTAGATTTAGATTAACACAACACTATAGCCGACTGCGGGGAGCGAATTTTGGCCGTCTCTAACTGCGACATAGCCGTGGGAACAACCTTCTGCAAAACTTTGGAGAGTTCAACATGCGTAAAGAGTGTTGGGAAAATTGGGGGATTTTTTTGTGGAAAAAAAAAAAAAAAGAAAAAAAAAAAAAAAAAAAAAGAATGGTTTCTCAACAGCTGATGACCGGCGCTCTCGCTCACTACGACACAAAATCCAGCCATCTCCAGCCCGTGGTTATGGTGGACGAAAGCATGCTAATCATCAACGACGCTGCTGCAAACATAACAAGCGGCAGTACTCATCAAAACATTGCCGGCACGTTCCTTGTAACCTCCGACGACCAAATAAGCTTGAATGGTACCCCATACATCAATCATCATGGGGATCTAAGGAAAGCACCAGTAGTGCCAGCCATGGCTAGAATCAACATTACTAAGCACCACCTCAGTCTACCGTTTCTGCACGAGTTAAGTCAGCGCAATCTGCAGCGAATCGGCGATCTTGGGGGCCAAATTACCTATGGCTCCGTCTTTAGCTGTGGGGCTACCACTGCCCAACTATTAGGATGCTTTGCCCTGTTCCTCCTTATCCGTCGCCGAAATGACAAGAAGAACCGGAGCAAGCTGCTGGCTGACATACTTGGAAAGACCGAGGGCGGCCTTAACTTAAAACTGGGAGGAGTTAACCCGACTACGGTCATCGATCTTGGGCCAGCACCGGATGCACGCGTAAGCGGGAATCCAGCCGGCGAAATCCGATCCGGCCCATGCAAGCGCTGAGTGGTCACGGTCACGAGGCGCAGCGTCTGTCCAAAAGTGCGGAATCAGCATCTTAGCCGGACGATGGAGTGGCGAGCTGCAGTCTCTTTTTGAATTGTACTTTTAGTTTCTAAACAGAGCTCAAAAAAAAATGTTAAAAGAAAACTGTCCTAATATTAATTTGAACCTAACTTATAAAGTTTTTGTCCGATTGACTTAAAACATTTTTTGCATAATCTTAAGATGTTAATCTACAAGAAAAAAACAAGAAAGGAAACTAGCTTCGGCCAGCCGAAGCTTATATACCCTTGCAGATCATTCCTATTAATCACTAATTTTCCGATCGTTCCTATGGCAGCTATATGATATAGTCGTCCGATTTTGAAAAAATTTTATTCGAAATTAAGAATGAGATAAAAAATGGCATTTCTAAAAGTAGGAGGTTATAGGTTCAAAAACACCCAAGATATAATTTTTTTACATTTTTTTCCCGATTATTCCTATGGGAGCTAAATGATATAGTTGTCCGATCCGGCTCGTTCCGACTTATATACTACCTGCTACAGAAAGAAGAATTTTGGGAGAGAGAGAGAGTTTGAGAGACTAGTTTGCGTAGAAACAGACGGACAGACGGACAGTCGGACGGACAGACGGACATGGCTAGATCGACTCGTCTAGTGATGCTGATCAAGAATATATTTACTTTATGGGGTCGGAAACGTCTCCTTCACTGCGTTGCAAACTTCTGACTGAAATCATAATACCCTCTGCAAGGGTATAATAATAAATAACAAGAGAGAACGCTATAGTCGGAAGCCCTGACTATCAGATACCCGTTACTCAGCTATAGGTAGTGCGAGGGAGATGGAGATATAAAACTTTGATCGCTCTGAATTTCGATAGGTATTGATAAACACAATCAAACTGCATTTTTACTTTTCCGAAATTTTAAAGGTGTGGGCGCCAGACACCTTTTAAAATCGTTTAAAGCAATTGTTGGCGTTTGAGGGGGCGTGGCCCCTGGCTGAAACAAATTTGCGCTGCGTAGGAAGCCCAAGAATATGTGTGGGAAATCTTAGCGCTCATACAGATAGACAGAAATGGCTAGATCGACTCGGCTAGTGATCCTGATCAAGAATATACACACTTTATGGGGTTGTAAACGCTTCATTCTACATGTTGCATACTTTTGCACGAATACACTATACCCTTACACTCTACAAGTAACGGGTATAAAAATAATAATAAATAAAAATACAATTTTTTAAAAATACAATTTTTAAGATCGTACTCCAGAATATGAACAGCACATTTTTAAACCATTTTGAAAAACATTTATAACAGAGAAATGGCAAAAAAAAACTTTGGGGTCGTCTATTGCTCTAAATTGTAGCGCACACGCGGCGCCTAATAATTTTACGAATTCATCTGATTTTTTTTTGATTTTTATGACAATGCGTTCTGGGAGAATTTTGATACTGACCGTACTTTATAGGGTCCAATTATATTAATCTAGATTTAAAAGACTTTTCTAATTCAAGAATTTTTTGTAAGAAAAATGTACAATAACAGTTACAATTTTAAACAGATAGTTTTTTCATTTTCATTTCACCGCATAAAATTTATTGCGAATAGAGGTGAACAGATTACATTAACGCTCATAAATGAAGTTTAACTAAACATATAATAGAAGCTTAATTGCGAATCTAATAAAAGGCATCTAAGCTTTTTATTAATATGAACCGACTCTTAAAGATATTTTAATTGAAAAAAATAAATGTTGTTTTCTTTTTCAAAACGCGATTTCACCAATTCAAAATTTGGATATTTGCCTTAGTATAAAATAATTACAATGGAGAAATTACCTTGGTCTTCAATAAGACTGCTTTTATCCAGTAGCAAAGGAAGACATCCTCGAACTTTCTCAATATACATGTACGTTAATTCTGTGTCTTTAAAAGGATGAAAGCCATTTGCCATTTCACAGCAAGTGATTCCGGTAGAGTAAATGTCTATTTTCTCTGTGTATCCAGAAAGGTTTTGATTTAAAACTTCTGGTGCTGTCCAATACAACTGTTTGTCATTCCCCACCGTTGATCCATATAATAACGTTTTTTTTTCTCCATGGTTAATAAAAGTTTGGCAGTGACGAAAATTGGATACAACAGCTTTTTTGGAATTTATAAGAATGTGCTTAGCCCTTATAGATCCAAGAACATAATTCTCAGAGTGTATGTATGTAAGAGCTGATAATACATCCTTTAAGACAAGTGCTATAATAGTCTCTGGAAATCCTAAAAAAAAATTTTGAGTTAAAATAAATGTATATTGGTATAATATTAAATTTTTACAAATAAATAGAAATATTTATAAAAATATGATTAGCCCTTATAGATCCATGAATATATGTAAGAGCTAAAATTACAAACTTTAAGGTAAGTGCTATTATAATATTAAATTTTTACAAATGATCAATCTATTTCTTGTATAATCAAGAAAACCTAACAATTGCATTACCTATGTTTCAGAGTTTTTTCGAAAACTATCGACATGCCATGTACGTTTTATACAAACAAACGCATACATTATAATTACACCAGTTTACAAAATAAAATCGACTTCTTCCTCATCGAAGACAACCTTGGATTTCCGGTAAAGTACACCTCCTCGATTAAGAAATGGGCACTTTAAATTTTTGGTATGGTGACAATCTGTACTGCATGCGTTGAGGAGTTAAAGGATATTAAGTCTGAAGTGTCTCAGGTTCTTTAAACTGCAGGTTTTGAATTGACAAAGTGGTTTTTAAACTCACCTGACATCACCGCATCATAGAGCACAGTTAAATCCATACCCATCTCGAACTCAGAGTACTAAGGCTGTTCATACGTTAGCCTACCAAATGGACGACGATCATGCGTCATCCTGCAAATGGTGGATCCTTAGTCCTCCCTTGGTCGGGGAGTGGTGCGCAAAGTGAGGATCTGAAGACACAGCGACAGCCTCTGTAAATTGCGATAGTGAATGAGTAACAGGCAGTGGTATTCTGAGATTGATTCTCATTAACACCACCACCAAATGATAAGTGATCGGCTTAAATGCCTGGCATACACTACATAAACTGTCTGCCTAAAGCCGTCGCAACTAGAACTTGAACCAGTTGGTCTAAGGTTTGCCTATGAGGATCTGAAGTCACAGCGACAGCATCTGTCGGATGCAAAATCGGTAAAACTTGATTAAGAGTCAGAATTGTTTTTGATTTTTTTCAATAAACGTAACGGTATTTATAGGTAAAAAGTCAGATGTCACTGGTCCAATTATAGAGCGCGTCTACACTTCAAAGTCAAAGCAGCGCCGCTCAATACTAAAACGCTTCCTAGACTTGAGTTATGTGCCGCTCACCTTCTCGCAGATCTCTGTCTCAGAATCAAGTCCATATTAGAGGTACCTATCGAACGAATTGTGTATTGATCGGATTCTGAAGTTACGCTTCATTGGATTGGAGATTTAAGAGTGGTCAGGTTAAGCGGCGGTATTTACCAACGAAACAGCACCCTGCAGATATCGTATCAAGAGGTTGTGGCGTCGCACAGTGGCGCCTTTTGACTTTTTTTTCGTAATAAATCATAAATTTGGAACCAATATAGCTAATAGAATGATGTAAACGGCATATGATAGATAAGATTAAGTGCTTGATTTTTCTTAGTTTGCACTCGTGTTATGACACCACACTTTCGTCCACCTTCTGCTTCGTCGCTCATACTCTCGTATTCACTTGATGATGAAATTGTTTCACAGATCTCGCAACTGCGCAATTTTGTTTTATTGGCTTTTAGGTTGAGCCCCCAAATGTAATATAGTTTTATTGAATATGATATGGATATTATAAAGGTTTTGTGTTCACATGTTCTTTTTTAACCCTCCGCGACATATAACAACTTTTCGACTTATTTTGTATAGGTACTCGGGACTTGATTAATAGAAGATTCTGCACTGATAACTTTTTGCCACTTCACCCTTTGATTGCTTCTTTTCAACTGTATGGTTGTCTCTCTTATCATCTGTTTTCTTTTGAGTTATGTGGGTCTGGCAACTTGATCTTCCTTACATATATATATTGTGTGTGTATAATATATAATATAATATGTATATATGTACATTAGGGTGGACTTATTTTGTATGAAATTTTTAAGGTCATACTCTCAGCCTTTTATAAATTGCCTTTAAGTTCCCTTAATACATAACAGAAAGAAAAAGTTAAAAAAAATGGGTTTTAGGCGGTGCGCAATGGCTTTAAAGTTTATTACGCATATTTTATGTTTATCTAGATGCCGTAGACTTGATTTTATACTTTGACAGTACGCCAAAAATTACCTATGTTTTGAATTTTAGGGAACTTCTCTCACAGCTCTGGGGTAGCTGAATATTTAAAATAAAAGTGCATATCGTGAATTATTTTTTTAAGATATTAATGCAAAATCTTTAAAAATTATTGGGGCTAAAATCCTTTATCTACCATTAAAACTGTGAGCGCTACAAACCCCGCCGATTTGTGGGCAAAAAAGTCGACAAGATTTTTTGTATTAGGAAAAAAGAAACATAATATTTATTTAATAAAATAAATCAACTTTATTGGTTCAAAAATTCTTCTTTTATCTCTATAATACTTTCCAGCAAATGCAATTTGCCCTTTTAGCTCAGAGATATTGTGTGTTCGTCCCACCAAATATGTATTGCGTGACTGCCCGTGACCCAAGAAAATGCAAGATATCCGATTGGGACAAATCGGAAAACTTTATTCAGTTTAGCTTTTCGCGGGAATTGGTTTCTTCGTCAGCTGGCTGTTGCGGCTCGCCCGGTCGTCGTCGTGCCCCTCTCGGCTCAAGATCACTGCGTGAATTTATTCTTCTTTAGAACAAAGAATTCCTCACGAACGCGCAATATTTGGGATCTTACGTGCTGAATTGGTCTAGCACGAATGTGCTGCCCTGACCAAGTAGCAACTAAATTTTGCGAGATGCCGTGAACGCTATCCTTCAGGGTTCGGCCCAACACCCTCGTCTCATAAAACAATGCAGACAGCACGGACCTCTTGCTGGGGAAGGTCGTTACGTTGCCAGACTGTGGGCTAAGCTTGCCGACTAGAAAAATGCTTTCGTTAGCCATAATTTATTTCAAAATCTTTTGAAATCTGACAAGAAATGGAATGGAGTAAATTCCTAATTTAACACGTAGTTTTTAGCGAAACTTTAGGGCCATTGCGCACCGCCTAAACGATGGTATAAACTTTTTCTGTTTTCACAGAAATTTTTTGGACACAGAAACCTACCATTTAAGATGCTGAGCTCAGTTGACCTTATAGAAGTCCACCCTAATGTACATACAGGTTATATGTCTTTCTACATTTATGCTCCAAATACCGCCAAATTTTGGATTTAGGCACTATATTAAATTTGTATTCGAATGGAAACGACATAGCGCAAATATGCATTTTTTTATGCATGGGAATATGCAAAATATGTCAAGAATATGCAAAATATGTCGAGAATATGGGCCGTTCTTTTACAAACCGAACAGATTTGGCCAAAAAAAAAATTTCACATTTTTGATTTGCCTGAAACTTTTTTTACACGTACTATTCGGAAAATAAGTAAGCACGTGTATCAGGATTTGACCAAAAAAAAATTATTTTTTTAGTTAAAATTTTTTTAAGTTTGCCAAAAATCGTCAAATTTGAAAAAGTACCCTCTCATTGAAAATCTGTATCTCCAGTTGTTCACGCCAAAAGGGCGTTTAATTTTGGGAGGCAGTGTCAAGCGGCAGTTTTCTCCAGATTTCCATACCTCGCTCGCTTGCACTGCCCTTCGCTCTCCCTCTCCAACTCTCCGCTCCGCTCTGGAGTCTTTAAGCTAAGCTTCTACCTTTTTAGTTCCTATTTACAAGTGCACAAATAAACAGCCGCACGTCGCGCAAAACCCCGAAAGTTCTCCCGTGTTTTTCATTACGATTTCTGCGCGGAAATTCATCCGCTTTTCCGGGGACTCATCAGCTTCAGCAATCAAGCCACCCCCGCCCCAACAGTTTGATCCTTCTACCGGACCTTTGGACTTCCACTCCTGGATTTTTCCGAAGATTATTTCCAGCGCCTATGGTGGCTTGAACCGCTTCAGCTAAGTTCCATTTCCAATTGTTATTATTTGCCGGTCATACAGCCAGTTGTTCGAACCCCATTTCGTTCAATTTGTTGTATGATTTTATGTCTAAATCGAAAAGCGATTTAATCCGACGCAACGGCATTTAATATATTATTCAATTCCTTTTGTTTGTACGCCGCATTTTTTTCCATTCCTTTATGCCGAAAATTTCGTACACTCCGAAAAATTCCGTGCAAGTTTTCCAGTCCCCAGTGCCAAATTATTTCAATTACAAATAAATATATACCAAAAAAAAACTCAAAGTGTGTGTAAAAATAAAACCCAGCCGCAGTAAAACCTTTAGATTTTTCAAATTGTTCCGCAAAAAGTGCACTCTTCATTTTTTACTGTGTTCCAGCTGCGTGTATATATTTTTACATACATTTTCTAATACAGTCCACTTCTACTACTCTGCACTGCTATATAAATTCCAAGACCCTAATAACACAAACATAATACATATATCCTATTTTTTAAAAAATATATTCGTGGTCTAGAAACTACATTTCTCCTTGTGTAAAAAATATATAATCCAGCCACAGTGAATATTTCAAAATAAAAGTGATCCGCCAAAATTGGCAGCTTTTGTGTTTTTACTGTGTTTCCTGCTGAGTGCATATATTTTTGCATAAATATTCAAAAATACAGTCCACTCCATCTACTTACATTTCGAGCTAATTGTTTCAATTTTGAGAAATTCCCGCAAACATATTTTGCTCTTCAACGCCATTCCGTTATTCGTCTCCAAAACTCCCGCAATCGGTGCCCTTACCCTGTCCCGCTGTTCGTACATACATACACACGTATAGACATAACGTACTTACACACATTCCGAACCGCACCGTGGTTCAAGGGTATCCAGAAAATCCAGAAAAATATATTATTTTTTCAAATATATTTAAACAAAAATTCAAAATTACTAATAAAGTTCCAAAATAAATATACGCTTCCACGAGTGTCAGTGTGACCATATTTTACTAGTCTGGTCTCCATTAAATAATTTAATTTATATTTTTTCGCCCAACTTAAATATTCCCGGTCGCAACTATTCCTTAAAATTTAAATTCCATAAAATACATTTCCACACAACTTCCTTCACACGATCCAGTGTGACCGTATATCCTTACGGACTTTTAATTGGTTCCTAAAATCCAAGAAATTCCCCGTTTTCAAGATATTAATCCTGATCCTCACAATTATTTCTGTTGCGTATAAATTACAATTTTCTGTTCGAAATGACATCCTTAGCTAAATCCGCTCTTAATAAATTTATGGCTTCAGCTGACACTCTTAGCCATTTTGAGACTATCATAAATGTTCCCGGTGCATCCACACCGACCTTATCCGCCTGCAAAATCCGTAGGGAGCACGTCAGTTCCTTATGGCAAAAGGTAAAGGAGGAATATGACACATGCTCCAAGTGCATTGTAGCTGCAGGTGACAGCGCCACAGACACCAAATCTATTCTCAAAGCGAAGTATAACGAAACGTATACAATATACGAAAGATTTGCCGCTCAGATCCTCGATCTCGAAATCCAACAGGGCTCCTCCCAAATATCTCAAGCTCCAGTAACTTCGTCCCAAAGTTCCATATCTTATGGCTGTCGACTCCCTCTTATCGACACAGAGGTTTTCTCGGGCGATTATCTTCGCTGGCCTACTTTCCGGGACCTTTTCACGGCGATATATATAGACAATCCGAGTCTAACGCCCGTTGAAAAATTATTCCATTTAAATTCAAAAACAAGTGGCGAAGCTAATTCCATAGTTTCAAAATCCCCACTCACCAATGATGGCTTCCGCTCAGCTTGGACAAATCTAACTGAGCGTTTCGAAAATAAGCGATTCCAGGTGAACAGCCACCTGAAAACTCTTTTCAATGTGCAGTCTATAGCACAAGAGTCTGGAGATGCCTTGAAGGAACTTCAAAACACCGTTCAAGCTTGCCTAACGTCCTTACAAGTATCCGGCATAAATATTGAGAATTGGGACCCTATCCTCGTCTACATGTGCTCAACGAAGCTACCAAAGCTCACGCTCTCATTATGGGAGCAGTCCATTAAAAATAAAGCCGAGCTTCCAACTTGGCGAGAGCTTGATTCTTTTTTGACTGAACGCCACCGAATCCTAGAGGCCGTCGATAGCATCCGATCTGCTAGTTCACTCCAAGTTCCGTCCGAAGCCACAGCTCGATTGGCAGAACTTCCAAAAATAAAGTCCTTCACTACAAGGGTAGTTCGGATACCCAATGTTTGCGATCTATGTTCCAAGAAGAACCATCCCGTGCGTATATGTCCACGCTTCCTACAATTAACGGTGAATGATCGTTCAGACTATATCCAAAAAAAACAGTTGTGCTCCAATTGCTTTGCGAGCAACCACCAGTTTCAGGATTGCACAAGCGCTCACACTTGTTTTACTTGCCAAAGTCGGCATCACACGCTGTTGCATCCAAGCAACACTTCTACAATGACTTCCGTTCCATCCACACCTGCAGCACCAGTGTCCGCCTCAATTCCTCAGAGGATTGCGTCCTTTTCAGCGCACATTTCCAAAGTCCTTCCGGACCCCTGTATAGAGAGTCCTTCCAATGCAAGTCCTTCCAGCTATTGGGTACCATATCCCGCCCTGGATCGCAGACGTTCCCGAGGTATTAAATCCTACCCATGCCGAGTCTGCCTCAAGATCCATCCTCTACGGAAATGCCACCACTTTCTGACGCTAACTGCCGAGAAACGCATCCAAGCAGTACAATTGCATCGATATTGCAAAAATTGTTTGGCCCACGATCATTCCGAAGACTCCTGCCGAAGTGAGCATCACTGCCACAAGTGTGGAAAGGCCCACCACACGCTGCTACACAAGGACCACCGATCTTCGCTTCCAATATGTACCTGAGCCTTCTATCCTGAGGTTCTTGCTACGGAGGTCCTCGCAAGGGGGGGGGAGAATGTTCACGCCAAAAGGGCGTTTAATTTTGGGAGGCAGTGTCAAGCGGCAGTTTTCTCCAGATTTCCATATCTCGCTCGCTTGCACTGCCCTTCGCTCTCCCTCTCCAACTCTCCCGTAACTCTCCGCTCCGCTCTGGAGTCTTTAAGCTAAGCTTCTACCTTTTTAGTTCCTATTTACAAGTGCACAAATAAACAGCCGCACGTCGCGCAAAACCCCGAAAGTTCTCCCGTGTTTTTCATTACGATTTCTGCGCGGAAATTCATCCGCTTTTCCGGGGACTCATCAGCTTCAACAATCAAGCCACCCCCGCCCCAACACCAGTTATATGAATCCGATTGACTTCATGTCTTCTGCATTAATTCCTCTAAAACCTCTTCTTTCAAAATAAAATATCTAAAAAAAAAAATTTTTTTAATTTCTTAAAAATAAAAAAAAATTTCGATTTAAAAAAATTTTTTAACTATTGCCCCCACAAAAAAAAAAATTTTTTTTTTATTTTAATACTTGAGCCATATTGTTAGTTATAATCGGTTTTTGTGAAAAGTTGGAGCCATTTTTAGTTTTTTAAATATCGAATTTTTTTTAACAAGGCCTCGGCTTTTTTCTATGTAAAAACGTCGCAGCAAGTAGGGCTACTCTTTTATTCTTGTCGGATCCTTATGGAATTCATGTTTTCTCATCGTTTACTAGTCCTTTAACAATTTTTAATGATTAAAAGTTAAGTTTTACGTGTTTTGACAATTTCTAAATGACAAAAAGTAAAAAGTCTTTTTTTAATCTACAAAAAAACCACAATTATTTATTTAACCCTCCATTTCATAAACAATAATTTTAAAATTTTTTTATTTATTATTTTTTTGTAATTTGTAATTATTTTAACTTTTTTAATTTATTTTTTAATTAAAAAAAAAAAAATATTTAATAAAAATAAAAAATTATTAAATTGAATAAAAATTTTTTTTTTTAATTTGTATTTTATCTAACATATTTAAATAATTATTTTTTAATATTTTATTTTTTAATGGAAAGTTAAATAAATAATTGTGGTTTTTTTTATGGATTAAAAAATGAATTTTTACTTTTTGTCATTTAGAAATTGTCAAAACACGTAAAACTTAACTTTTAATCATTAAAAATTGTTAAAGGACTAGTAAACGATGAGAAAACATGAATTCCATAAGGATCCGACAAGAATAAAAGAGTAACCCTACTTGCTGCGACGTTTTTACATAGAAAAAAGCCGAGGCCTTGTTAAAAAAAATTCGATATTTAAAAAACTAAAAATGGCTCCAACTTTTCACAAAAACCGATTGTAACTAACAATATGGCGCAAGTATTAAAATAAAAAAAAAAATTTTTTTTTGTGGGGGCAATAGTTAAAAAATTTTTTTAAATCTTAATTTTTTTTTATTTTTAAGAAATTAAAAAATTTTTTTTTTTTAGAAATTTTACTTTGAAAGTAGAGGTTTTAGAGGAATTAATGCAGAAGACATGATGTCAATCGGATTCATATTACCGGAGATACAGATTTTCAATGAGAGGGTACTTTTTCAAATTTGACGATTTTTGGCAAACTTAAAAAAATTGTAACTAAAAAAATAATTTTTTTTCGGTCAAATCCTGATACATGTGTTTACTTATTTTCCGAATAGTACGTGTAAAAAAAGTTTAAGGCAAATCAAAAATGTGACCCAATAAAAAGTGTTCGGTTTGTAAAAGAACCGCCCATATGTAAAATATGTCGAGAATATGCAAAATATGTCGAATATGTTTCTATGTCTTAAAGGCACATAGAATTCGAGCTTAATGGTTAAAATATTGAAAATGTATTTTTGTAGTTGACAGAAAGGGTATACATAAAAATAGCTACAATCGCACCACCGTATCTTAAGGAAATCGGTTCCAAAAACCGCATGTTAGTTTTTGAACATTTTCATGAAACTACTGCTTATTTCAACCATTTAAAGGGTAGGACCAATCAATATAATTTTTGAAAACTGTACTCGCCACATTAGCCAATTCACAGGGAAATTGGAAGTGCAAAGCCCCAGTTCGGTTAGAATTTTTTTTGAAAAAAAATTGTTGAAAACCATTAGGCAAGAAATTCCTATATTCGCCAATTCACCACAAATATCCATTTAAAACCAAAAAAAATACGTTTTCAATATGAGTGTATTTAGTGCTTTGGGGTGCAAGCTATGCAATAGTTAGGATGTTTAAAGAAAGGGTAGGGTCTTGCAAAAAAAAAAATTCGATTTAAAAAAAAAAAAATTTTTTTGTAGATTAACATCTTAAGGTTATACAAAAAAAGTTTTAAGTCAATCGGACAAAAACTTTAGAAGTTATGCTAAAATTAGTACCCTAACCTCTAAAACTTTAGGTACGTACCGCTTTTTCAATGAAAAGCAACCGAAATTTATGTTAATATCGATATTAACTTTTTATTAATAAAATCGATAACCGATATTAGAACTATCAAATCGATAATTGTAAACACGTGTGAATCCTCTGAGGACAAAAGCTTTTTCGTCAATTAATTGCAATATATAAAATGCCGCGGATATCAAAAGTTTCCAGAAGTGTGCGATTACATTCAAAAAAGTTTTTGTGCAGATTAATAAAAACAAATAAGTCCGCAAGTAAAAAACGAAATGCTAATACTAATACGAAGAGTGCATCATTCCAAAAAATTCGTATTGGTCTTCTCAGCAATTTCACAATTGGTAAAATGTGCGCAATGTTTTGGATCTGTTCAGTTTGAAAGTGGCAAAAATGACGGTCTTGGTTTTCAAATCAAGCTAAAGTGTGCCAATTGTGATCCGCGCTTCGTAACGTCGAGCAAGAAGAACGGTCAGCGATTCGAAATCAACACTCAATTTATATTCGTAATGCGTGTATCAGGTTTGGGCTTGGCAGGTTGCAATAAGTTTTGTGGTCTAATGGACATCGCAAATCATTTTTTATGCAAAACTTCATATTTGGATCTTATGAAATATATATGCATTAATGTCAAAGCGACTGCTGAAAAATTTCTCCTCAGTGCCGCTAACGAAGAAAAAAATAAAACTATTGCCAATTCAGAGTCCAATACTTTGACTGTTTCTGGTGACGGAACTTGGCAAAAACAAGGATTCAGCTCCTTGTTTGGCGTTACTTCATTGATTGGGTATTGGACTGGAAAATTTATAGATATCTTCGTAAGTAGTTCGCATTGCCAGCTATGTAAGTTATGGGAAAAAAAAATCGAATACGGCTGAATATAATGAGTGGTACGAAGAACACATTGATAATAATGAATGCCAAGCTAACCATTCAGGACCGTCAGGAAACATGGAAGTTGGCGCAGTAATCGAAATGTTTCGCCGATCTGAAGAAAAATATGGAGCAAGGATCAGCAACTATGTTGGAGACGGTGATAGCAAAACATTCGGGAACTTAGTTCAAGCCAAACCTTATGGAGAACATTTCACCATCCATAAAAAGTAATGTGTTGGACACGTTCAAAAAAGGATGGGAAAACGACTGCGTGACATTGTGAAAAATACCGTTGAAGATAAAATCGTGCTAACAGGCCAAAACAAAGGTAGAAAAAGGCGAAGTAAAGTTCTTGGAGGTAAAGGAAAGCTTACCGGAAATATTATAGATAATCGAAGTCGATACTATGGAGCAGCAATAAGATACAATTGTGATTCGGTGGTTGACATGAAAACCGCCATCTGGGCAACGTACTATCACCAACAGTCAACAGATGATAGCCCCCAACACGATAAGTGTCCGATTGGCGAGGACTCGTGGTGTGCTTATCAAAAAGCCATGGCCACAACAGGAGTTCAAAACTTCAAACATATTTACAGTCCTCTTCCAGAAGATGTGTTATGTGCTATCAAACCAATATATGAAGATTTAGTAAGGACGACCTTTTAAAAAGGTGTCTGGGGGCTTTACGCAAAATACGAATGAAAGTCTCAACCAACTTATTTGGAGGATCGCACCCAAAAAACTTTCTGGCAGCAGGCAAATCGTAGAGCTTGCATCATATGTAGCAGCAAGTTCCTTCAACGAAGGTGCTGGTGCTTTCCTCACTTTTTTATCAGATATGAACATCAATGTTGGCCCAAATGCTCATGCATATGTCCGATCTGAGGACAGCCGTCGAATAAATCGGGCCGAAATACAGGCTGACCTTCAGAGCAAGGAATCCAGAATAAAACAACGTATTAAGAAAAAGGAGGCTGAAGACTTGGAGTCTGCAGCAGGGAATCTCCTCTATGGAGCTGGAATCGACGACTCTGTATAAGTATTCAATAAATATATCTTATTTAGCAAAACACAAAAAAAAATTCGTAAAAAAAAATTTGTTTGTCTTTCGGCTTAAAAATAAAATATTTAAAGTTAAAAAATAAAAAAAAAAACTTCCCAGGGGGCGGGTTTTTTCTATTCTTAAACGATATCTAAAAACAGAATGGAAATCTGATCATTTTTGGCGGAGATACTGTGAACACCGCAAAACGCCTTTTTTTAGGTGCTCCATGTGTGTTTTACATGTTTCATCTTTAAGTGCGTTTTTCTCGAAACCACGTTTTGAAAGTCCGTGTTCATCGGCATTTCTAAACGGCTCAACCGATCGTTTTCAAATTTGTCGCATATTTTTCCGCAAAGTTGCCCGTCAAAGTCCGTCAAAATTGGATGGCGGACTAACTGGGATATTTTCGGAACGGCAAAACCTTACGGACCATCCGTTCAACGAATGGTAGATGGTGGATGGAGCTTTGTGGGAAGACCCTATTAGTTGTAATTTTGCTTTCAATATGTGACCAAAATTTGTTCTATATTTTTAACAGTCAATTTTGTTCTTTTGTCGTAATGTGAGTAATTTAAAATTCCAGAAATCTGAGTAATTTGGTTTTATACGGAACCAGTCCCCACAACCGCGTAAAAATGATATTCGATGGACAGCGACTTCTTAAGGGGGGACATCTAGGTAACTGGGAAAAAAAAAGCGGATTTTCTGGATTTTTTTTTGGCCAAATGAAGAAGCCAATCGAAAATTTGTAAACTACGTTTTATTATATTAGGTCCAAAGTACAAAATAATATTTTTTTCGAATAAATCGAAAACAAAATGGCGGCTGTGCAGCATTTCTTCGTAGGCCCTTTTTTGTTAAAGAGGGTCCATGGCCGGACACCTAACGTCCTTAATTTTTGATCTAAAAAAAAAAAAAAATTTGGTTAGTTTCTATACCTCAACAGCTATCGACGGACGTAGGATTTTTTCGATATTTTGATTTTTTTAAAAATGGTGAGTGATTGAAAAAAAAGTAGCATTTTTTCGAATAAAAAACGTCACAAAATTATTGATAAAAAAAAAGTAGGCAAAATAAAAAAAAATCCTACGTCCGTCGATAGACATAGGTATTTTGAATATACTGTCAAAAATTGAGATCGATCGGTTAAGATTTGTTCGAGTTATGTATCCGGCCGCCTCACAAAAAGTGGTTTCGAGAAAAACGCGTTTAAAGTTTTAAGGTGCCCGGGATATACCCCATACTTAGAAAAATTTTAGGATTTTTATTAAGGGAAAAATAAATTTTAGAAAACATAGTCAAAAAACATAAAAGCATACAGCTGCGGTGAAAATAGTAGTAGTGTTGCGGCCCTGTGTTTTTAAAAGTTTGCTGTACATTGTACATATGCATATTCGGATATGTTTTGACAATGTGTGTTTATGTTTCTACTTAAAAGTCGATAATGTGCTTAAATAAAAGTAAAATTATTTATTTCCTTTCAGCCAATGCAAAATTTGACGAGTTTAAAATTAATAATTATCAATCAAATGTGGAATCGGAAAATAATAAGTTACTTCGCTACATTTGTATGTAGGGGAGAGTGGGGCAATTTCGTCAGCATTTTTTTAAAGCTATTTTTTGTCCGTCTTGAGACACGTTATCATATTTGTATTTTTATTGTTGAATGCGGTAAGCACCAAGCTTTAAAATGTGACATTCCCCTATTTTTTTAATTACCTTGGTGATTTATAAAAAATTAAAAAGTAAAACCAATATACTGGGGCGATTCCGCCACATAGGGGGGTAAAATCGCCACACCATTGGGGCAATTTCGTCACCTGTAAAAATGTAGGGAATTTAACGCCTGTAAATATGCTACACTGATCAAGCGTAGCATTTTGGTTGACGTCCTATACTTGTTGCTGCTGCCGGTAGTCTGTTCGTTAGCCAGATCGTCAAAAAATATATATGTATTTAAAATAGGTGCGAATTTACCCCTAGCATAGGGTGGCGAAATTTCCCCACACAGTTCTTTTTTAGAAATAATTACTTTTCTTCCGAAATTAGGCGCGAAGTTAAAAATCACTAACGCAGAAATGAACATTATAGCATGTGTATTATACAAAAAAACCTGTATCTAATCCCTTTTCAATTGTGGCATACAGAAAAAATTTCGTCGAGAACTAAATGTAGCTTTTGAACTATTAAAACACATTTAATATTATAGCTTAATTATCTTGGCCTTCTGTGCAAAAAAAATGCATTAGTTGTGTCATGCCGTCTTAAAGGACTAAAACAAAAAAATTATATATTTTTACGACATATGGATTCGAAGATATTGCAAGTGACGAAATTGCCCCAGTGACGAAATTGCCCCAGTCTCCCCTACAGATGTTTTCGTTTCATTCAGAACAAATTTTAAAACAACAAATTACAATTTACAAACAAGTATAGATATTTGTGCGCAAATTAAAATTGCATTGATAACATTGTAACTGATAAAAAAATATACAAGTTCACGACTTTTACTTGGATCACATTCATCTCTAATCTCTAAAAGATTATAAAATGAAAGACCGATTTTTAAGGGGATACGACCACAGCCCAAACCGTAAAAGCTAGAGCAGCAAAATTTTTACACAGTATTCCATTGGTGGTGTAGGCTCCCACTAAGGTCCGATATGTCCCCCCAGAGGCCCCAAACAGCTCCAACATCCATATTTTGATCAAAATAAATTAGATTATTTAATGCTTAACTTCTGAAGTGGTTGGAATTTCGAAATTTGGAGTTTGCAGAATTTTAGGTTTTGAAAAGGCCTAATTGGAAATCTAAAAGAAATTTCGATATCCCCCATAATTTGGGGGCTACGTTTAAAATTAACTTTTCGATTTTGAAAATCTAAACCGCTGCTCCGATCAAGATGATTTTTCGATCATTAGTTATTCTATGGCCCAAATGCTTAAGTTTAATTTTTCAAGTTATTAACATTTTTTTAAGTATTTTTAATGAATTTATTTCGATTTTGTAAGTTATTGCGTTGTATTTTGTCGGAGCCTGCCGAGAGAGCGAAACCCAGAGAGCGGATGCCAAGAGAGCGACGGCCGAGAGACCAACAGCCAAGAAAACTGATAAGGGGGAGGGGTAGTGCTGTGTGGAAAAGGGGAGGGGCAGTGCTGTGCGGAAAAGAGGAGGGGAAAAGGGCACTTTAAGTTTAAATTTGTTTTGGATTTTAAAAACTTAAACTGCTGCTCCGATCAATATGATTTTCCATCAATAGTCACTTCTGTGGATCAAATGCTTAGGATTTATTTTTCAAAAAGTATTTTGAATTTTGTAGCAGAAGTAAGAGCCCTATGGATTAAAATAAAAAATTACTACAAAAGCAAAGCCAAGCTCCAAGTTAACTATTAATCTTAAGATTTGAACTCTTGACCAAATACGTTTGTACATATGTATATTTGGATATGTTTTGATTTGCTTACAATTTGTGTATGTTTCTACTTGAAAGTAAATAAGGTGTTTAAATACAACAACAATTAATAATTTTCTTTCAGGCAATGCAAAATTTGTCGAATTTAAAATTAATAATTATCGATCAAATGTGGAATCGGAAAATAATAAGTTACTTCGCTACTTTTGTATTGGTGGCCAATCTTTTCGTGTGTGTACAATTGTTTTCGTTTCATTCAAAACAAAAAATTTGAAAACAACAAATTCCAATTTACAAACACGTATACAAATTTGTGCGCAAATTAAAATTGCATTGATAACATTGAAACTGATAGAAAGTATAAAAATGCAGGATCTTCTAAAAAGATTGATTACAGAACGGTTTTTAAAAAAACGACCGTACTTCAAACTAATTTTAAGCGAACGAAGTCGCTCCGGGTATAGCTAGTCATATAATATAAAAACCGCAAATTCTTTAAAAGATGATCTTATTTTTTCAACATCGATTACACAGGCCGACAGTGTTTTTGGTGCAGGCCTATCGGCATTAAATTGTGTTAATATAGACGTATATAAGCATATCTGCATACTTAGTTTTCGCGTTTAACGGGCGGTATTTGTGTAATCGCGGTTTGAAAAAATAGCAACATTTAATGTTTTGATTTAAGATATCTTCGAGGGTCTGTGCTCAATTGTATTAAAACCTATGCCAAAAAATTGCTTAGATGTCCCTCTACATAATTGCATTTAAGGTTCCATCATCATTTGAGTCAATCAAAGCCTATGAGGCATTTAAGTAACTTGTTCACCTCTATTCACAACCAACTTGATGCGGTGAACAGACTAAAAAAAATACAAGGAAAAATATGTGCCTCAAAATATTGTGCAGGCATCTAGAGGCGTCTTTACCCGAATTTTTGAGATAAATATCAGCCTTGTACGTCGAAGGATGGAATTTATAGAATTTTTTGCATAAGAACATGAAAAGTAACAAGTATTTTTAAGTCACTCTTACGTAACGAGTTTGTCACCATTTCACACAGTAGGCTTTTTAAAGGTAACAGTGGCGTAGCCCTAAAATTTTGTGGGGGAGCTTTTTAATAGGCATACTAACCCCTTGAAAATATAATTTTTCGATGCTCGGCGCCTACTGATAGTCAAATTGAAAGTGAAATTTGTTCGAATGTGTCAGATATTTATGTAAAATGAAATTTAAAAATAGTTGTTACTATTCACGTTCTTATGCAAAAAATTCTATAAATTCCATCCTTCGACGTACAAGGCTGATATTTATCTCAAAAATTCGGGTAAAGACGCCTCTAGATGCCTGCACAATATTTTGAGGCACCTATTTTTCCTTGTATTTTTTTTAGTCTGTTTACCGCATCAAGTTGGTGGTGAATAGAGGTGAACAAGTTACTTAAATGCCTCATAGGCTTTGATTGACTCAAATGATGATGGAACCTTAAATGCAATTATGTAGAAGGACATCTAAGCAATTTTTTGGCATAGGTTTTAATACAATTGAGCACAGACCCTCGAAGATATCTTAAATCAAAACATTAAATGTTGCTATTTTTTTCAAACCGCGATTACACAAATACCACCCGTTAAACGCGAAAACTAAGTATGCAGATATGCTTAAAAACGTCTATACTAACATATTTTAATGCCCATAGGCCTGCACCTTTTAATAAAGTCCATTTTGTTGGCCTGTGTTATTTTCGGTCCCTGCTTCATAGGGTCGAAAACGTCCCCTCGACTGCATTGCAAACTTCTGATTTGGTATAAATATTTTCTTTTTAATAATTTGCACATAATGTTAATAACCCATTACATATAAATATACTTTGAGTTCAGCTAGAGTCTTTGTTTTTGGCGGTTCCCGGTAGGTGTACAATGTACACTGTACATCCATAAAATTATCCTTATGTTTTGGCCGTGGTCTACTTAGTATATTTGCTAATCACTTTTAAAGCAAAACTTCTTGAACTTAAATAAATTGGACTTATAGTTTTATTTTCTGATCAATTTTATATTTTACAAAATGATTGGTGTTGGCAGCAGGGTCACTAAATAGCTAAATCAGATATTTAAAAGCTAAAAAATTACAAAAGTGAATTTAATATTTGAAATTAATTAATTATCCAAATGGATGTTACCTATTAAAAATACTTACAGTCATAACGCCAGCAATTTTATATTTTTTTTAGGAATTTTTTAGAAATTAAATTCATTTATATAATTTTCTAGCTATTAAATTTAGCTATTTTTTGACCCCGTTGCCGTCACCACTCATTTTTGTTTACATGTCGCCGCCTATGATAAATCTTAAATTTGGACTCTGTCAACCAAAAAAAGGTGAAAAATCCGAACTTTAAAAATCCACCATAAATCCAATTTCCCATGGATTTGGGCCATATTTGGCTTATTTTATTCGGTAGGGTGTAAACTTTAAGTTTGTACCCATTATGATTTTTCAACGGTTTTTTTTCGAGTTTTTACGATATATACAGCCGACTTACAGTCGACCAAAAAACACATTTTTCATCTTTGTCGAGCTGCTGCGCTGACATCCCTTATTCAATCATATTGATCTGTATGGCAAAGTTAAGCTCTGATCTATTGACTTTAAAATAAAACAAAAACTGGCCCAATCGGGTAGATATCTGCCGCGATATAAGAAAAAATTCGAAAAAAGTCCGAAATTTAACATTTTGAACTTTAAAAAAAAACTGTGCCATCGAAAAAAAAACTGCTGGTATTTTCGTGATTTGGGGATCCAACACTAACAGAATATGCCATCAATTTCTTTGGAACAGTTTGGCTGTAATCTAGTGTAATCATTATAAATTGAGTTTTTATATAAAACTTATAATCATTACGGTCCCTGCCAAAACCCGACATTTTGAAAAAGAGGTATGCAAGTTGGAACACTTTTTTAAGTCAATAAAACTAATAACAAGCGTTCTTCAAACTTTTAGAAACTATTTATTTAAGTTAATTTAATCAATTTTAGTACGATTCCCCGTCCATTTTTAAAGAACTTAGACCAAATTACAATTAAAATCAAAAGGCTCTTTGAAGAATTGCGTTTCACCTAATTTCAAAGAAACTGTAGCAATAGCGATAGCAGAAAACGAAGTCCTGTGCTCTGTATAGCAGTAACGGTAGCAAAATTTTGATAGCGAGATGAGAGCAGAGCACATGCTAGTTTTTTATGTGCTACGGCTCTCGCTTGTGTTTGTTTTTTTATTTTCTGCACCTTTCTTATGCACCGTTCTTTTTCTATTTGTCGCTTTGCCAGAATGAGAAAGAAAATATTTTTCGTCAGAATAAAGTGGTTTGAAATAATAAAATAAATAATAGTATTATATTCAAAAACAATAAATCAAAATATAAATTAATCACAACTCAAAATTACCAAAAATATTTCCTTTAAACTACAAAGCGACTAGTAGAAAATAAGAAAGGTGCAGAAAATAAAAAAAAACAAGAGAGAACGCTATAGTCGGGTTGGTGTCCCGACTATCTAATACCCGTCACTCAGCTAAAGGGAGTGCGAACTCTGTAGTCGGGTTGGTGTCCCGACTATCTAATAAACGTAACGTAACGTAACATATATACTATATGGGGTCGGAAAAGCTTCCTTCTAGCTGTTACATACTTTTGCACGAATACAATATACCCTTTTACTCTACGAGTAACGGGTATAAAAACACAAGCGAGAGCCGTCATCTCGCTATCAAAATTTTGCTACCGTTACTGCTATACAGAGCACAGGACTTCGCTTTCTGCTACCGCTATTGCTACAGTTTCTCAAGCGACAAAACTGCGAGCAGAGCAGAGCACAAACTTTCTCGTTATTCTGCTATGGCTCTGCTACGGCTCTAGTCAAAAACAGAGCGATAGCAATAGCATAGCAATATTTGTATTCATCTCGCTGCTACGGAGTAGTAATTGCAAACACTGCATACAGGAAAAATTGTAGAAGAAGAGGTAAAAAGTTCCGTTCCCGCGGGACCGCCGCAAAGCTATTCTTCGCGGGACGGATGGCGGTCGGGTTGCCTTCAAGATGCTAGCAGCCATATTGGCTACCGCATCCCAATTCCTTTGATTTTCCAGCATGCAGTTGACCAAGTTATCCACATGACCGGAGATCATCTGCGTGAGGTAGAAGTCTACCTGTCCGTGCCTTCTCTACAGCTAAGGGATTATACTGGGGATTTACCTGTGCGTCTACCGACCTGTGTTCGCATCCTTTGCCAAGCCTTAATGGTACTACTACGCTGGGTCCTGCTTCCTGTAATCACCGTTCGCTCACTTCATTCTGCCACCAAGAGGTCTATTGGGATGGTACCGGCTATCACTAGCGCGGCTTCCTCGGATACCGTGCAGAAGCTGCTTGTAATGCGCAGTGCGCAGCGTCTGTAGACAGCTTTGCACTGGCGACTGTATGTTGCTCGGCTAGTGATAGCCCGTTGTCTGCGAGCCAGTACATAAGGGTTTTTATCGAGAGGCTGCACCTATCCGTGTCCTCAAGGGTTTTCGCAACTGTTACTAGCGCTATATCGTCCGCAAAGACCACCACACTGCATCCTTCGGGTAGTGCCTGCCTTAAGATCCCGTCGTACATGGCGTTCCATAGGATCAGGCAAGGTTCCAGTTGGCAGAGTTAATGACATTCTTGCAAAACGGGTGTCCCAACTAAACGCTCAAAGTGTTCCAACTTACACAAAATAGGTAGTTTCGGAAAAAATCAATAACTTTTTTTCTGACTGTCAAATTATTTGGATTTTTTTATATTTGTTAAGAGTTTAATTACTTATGTTTTAAGCACTTTAGCAAGTTAACTTAAGGCCGTTATTAATTTTTTATAGACTTTTGAAAAAAGTAGCCAAAACCTTTTTTGGTGAAAAATGATACACGACTCTCATAGCTTAAATTTGGCTTGAGCCTGGCTTATAATATTTTCCTAAAAGTTTTTTTAACGAATGGTCCGATTTAAAATATTTCTTCTACATTTCGATAGGTATTGATGAGCACAACAAAACTGCATTTTTACTTTTCCAAAATATTAAAATTTTTAAAATCGTATATAAGCGATTGTGGGCGTTAGAGGGGGCGTGGCACCCTATTGAAACAAACTTGCGCTGCGTAGGAGCTCCTAGAATCGGCATGCAAAATGTCGATCTTCAAGCTTTTATAGTTTCAGAGATCTCAGCGTTCATACGGACGGACAGACAGACGGACATGGCTAGATCGACTCGGCTAGTGATCCTGATCAAGAATATATATACTTTATGGGGTCGGAAACGCTTCCTTCTAGCTGTTACATACTTTTGCACGACTACAATATACCCTTTTACTCTACGAGTAACGGGTATAAAAATTAGTTATATGGAAAAGTTCTGAGAAAATCGGGTGTTCCAACTTACAGACCTCTCCCCTATGTATTTTCATTGATTTGACAATGATGAGATCGCAAGTATTAGAAGAAGGCTATACAACAAATACACTTGCTCTCCTTTGCCACAATTCGATTTTTGGAAGTGAGTGTATAGCACAATAAACTATCTGAGAAAACTTTCCTAAAGAGAAACAAAAAGGACTGAAGACTAGATTGACAGTGCTGTGGCAAGGGGTAAGGCTTAAATTCACAAATTCTTTGAATCCAGTAGGGATTCCGCAGCATAATCTGTCTTTTGAGATTGGAGCACCCGTAATGTTATGCAATGGGACACGATTGCACATAAAAGGTTTTCATAAGAATATAGTCGCCCGGTCTGAAGTTTCAGTTCAATAGGCAACATTTCCCTCTGAAAGTTTGCTTTGCAATAACTATAAATAAAACGCAGGGGCAGACTTCGAAGCTGGCAGTGCTAGGAAGATGAAGATATGCAGTCATCAAAGCTACTGGAGCCATCTAGCGGCTGTTGAAACGTTTGATGGTGGCTGCTTACATTTTTGCTCACATCTTTTTAATGAATGGTACGATATAAAAAATGTCTCCTACATTTCATATGTATTTTTAAACACAAAAAAAACTGGCTCTGCCTAGGAAGCCCATGAATTTGTGTGGTTAATCGCAACTTTCTAGCTTTTGTAGTTACTGAGATCTTAGCTTTCATACAGTCAGACAGGCAGGGAGACGCACATGGCTATATCGACTCGGCTAGTGATCCTGATCAAGAATTTATTTACTTCATTGGGTCTGGAACGCTTCCTTCCACCTGTTACTTACTTTTACACGAACACAATATACACTTTTATTCTACGAGTAACGAGTATAAAAATGTAAAAGTAATCATATTAAATCAACGCGCCAATTTCTCTACCTCAAGGGTGGTGTGGAAATGAGAAAGTCCTGACAACCGTACTCCAAACTAATTTTAAGCGAACGAAGTCGCTCCCTCTACGAGTAACGGGTATAATCACACATTTTCAACGAAAACACTTAGTTTTCCAACAAAAAAAAACAAAAAAAAACTAATTTTTAAGGTTCAACGAATAATCGGACACTCGCTGAATACGGTTATTTTTTATGGAACTTGCTGCAAACTTTGGGTTTTTGGCATTAAGATTACTTTGTAGTAGAGATTAAGAGGAGAAACCATCACTACACTTCAAAAAAAAGTTAAAATGCACCTTAATAAGAATGTTTTTGAACCCATATTTTAGGTAAGTTGGTACCCGATTTTTATAAACAATACCTCATTTTGTCGGTTGTTTAATGCACTTTCAGACCAAAGAAAGAAACATTAAAATATAATTGGTTTTTATTCTGACTGTCTTCGTATTCTATATTCCAGTTACATGTTGTTCATTCTCTTTCTCTCTTATTCTCTAAACTTGTATAACACATTACTAGCATGCCAGATTGATCTTAAAATTCAAGTATGTCGTTATACAAATACCTAACACGTTACCCCTTCAAGTTGTTTAAGGGGGGTAGGGTCTTTGGCACCAACAAATCGACTAACTTTGCGATTTTTTCTATAAAAACTGGTTGGATGGTGAAAATTTAGAATAGTTTTTCTAAATACAAAAGAGAAAACCGAAAACTTTGGTGGCGAAAAACTTTAATTTTCGGCAAAGCGAAAACGAAAACGAGAATAATGCGTGTGGTCGATCTAAATCAATTTCAACGATTAAACGACTATATTTTCACAAAGTTCTTAGAGCCTAGCTTAACGACAGTTGACGAAGACGGGGCGAATTCGCAGAGAGCGAGAGAGAACTTTATTGTGCACCCGCCTTCGCCCTAAACTAACTTACACTAATCTTCAAACTTCAGTAACCAATTCAATAAATCTCTCAACACCGGCCCCATTGAACGCTTCAGGCTCCTCCGCTCGTCCTAACGTCGACGACCCTGACCATGCCGTCCTCCCCTGCGTGCCTGGCGATGATTCTCCCCAGGAGAATCAGGAGAATGACGAGACAAGCCGCCATCGCCGTAAGCAGCTGAAACCCTCCTGGTCCGGGGTCCGGAGTGCTGGTGTGGCGAGCAGCGGCCCGCCTGTCAGCAGATGCCCGGGAGTTCATCACCGCCTCGATTCCGACGAGCACTGTCGCCAGCTCTTCTGCGCTTAGGAGCGCGCTGCCCACCGCCCGTAGGAGTAGGTGCTTGGCAGTTTTGACACCTGCCTCCCATAGTCCGCCCATGGGCGGAGCCCGAGGCGGTGTGAATGCAAACTCGCATCCGCTTCTTGATGCGAATTCGCGTATCGCGTCGGCTTCCTCCTCGATCCGCTCTCGAAGGGCCTGGAAGCGGCGACTGGCTCCGACGAAGTTCGTCCCTTTGTCGCAAAGGACGACTTGGGGACATCCTCGGCGCCCAACGAACCTTTGAAAAGCCAATAAAAAGGAATCTGTGGTTAAATCTGAAACAACTTCTAGATGAACCGCCTTGGACGCGAAACAAACAAAGAGCGCAATGTAGGACTTATACGGAGGCCTACCACGAATTTTCAGAGTTGTATAGACAGGGCCACAAAAATCAACGCCACATATAGCAAACGAGCGGAGAGCACGGAGACGATCTGCGGGTAAATTTCCCATAATTTGTGTCATCAGTCGAGGCTTGCACTTAAAGCAGCGAATACATGATCGAACTGTCTGACTGCAGACCTCCTGAGCGTTTACGATCCAAATTCGCTGTCGAAGGAGACTCACAAGTGCTCGTGGACCAACATGAAAATTTGAATAGTGCAGATGCCGGACATAGCTCTGCACAAATTGGGAGCGTTTTGTCAACAACAATGGAAACTTGGCATCGTATGATATAGGAGCGTTTGCTAGTCGCCCCCCAACTCGCAACAACGAAAAGTGACACCAAATCCCCTTGTCTTCATGAATGAATGGATTCAATCGCTGAAGACTTGGGCCAACTCTGGAGCCTTTACGGACTTTTTCACTTTCTTCGTGATACTCGTGTTTTTGTAATACCTCGACAATTTTTAAGAAGGCTTCATTATATTCAGTGGGTGACAAAGTTTTTTCAAATACTTTACTTTTGTCTTTGCATTTTCTAATGAAGCGGAACATATAAACAAATACCCTAAGCAGTTTAAGGTGTGACGAAAATCTCTCGATGACTTCTACCAAGTCCGAATTTTGTACTGCAGCGGTCAGCCCGACCGCAGTCTTCCTCGATTCCTGTAGTAGGACTTCTTCATCTAGGTCAAAGTGTGCATTTTGGGGCCAGTTTTCTTCTCCTTCCTTGAGATACGCTGGTCCAGTAAACCATATCGACTGTATGATTTCGTCGACGTCACAACCTCTTGATACGATATCTGCTGGGTTCTGTTTCGTGGGGTCATGCCGCCATGTAGCTTCACCTGACCACTCTTGAATCTCCGTAACTCTATTCCATACAAATGTGGACAACGAAGATGGATGAGACCGGATCCAATGAAGTGTAACTTCAGAATCCGATAGGTATACTTTTCCGAAATATTTAAATTTTGTAAAATCATAATAAGCGATTGTGGGCGTTAAAGGGGGCGTGGCACCTATTTGAAAATGCGTAGGAACTCCAACAAACTTCATGCAAAATACCAATCCTCTTGCTTTTATAGTTTCCGAGATCTCAGCGTTTATCCGGACGGATAGACGGACAGACGGACATGGCTATATCGTCTCGGCTAGTGACCCTGATCAAGAATATATATACTTTATAGGGTCGGAAATGCTTCCTTCTAGCTGTTACATACTTTTGCACGAATACAATATACCCTTTTACTCTACGAGTAACGGGTATAAATATTTTTTATATATAATTTACGGATAATTTACGTCTGTCTGTCTGTCTGTATAAACGCTGAGATTTCGGAAACTATAAAAGCTAGAAGATTGGCATTTTGCATGCAGATTCTAGGAGTTCCTATGCAGCGCAAGTTTATTTCAAAATGGTGTCACGCCCCCTTAACGCCCACAATAGCTTTAAACGATTTTACAAAATGTAAATATTTCGGAAAAGTAAAAATGCAGTTTTGTTGTTTATCAATACATATCGACATGTAGAAGAATTTACTTAAATCGGACAATGCGTTAAAAAGTTATGCCTGATCAAAGTTTCTCCATGTCTCCATCTCCCTCGCACTCCCTTTAGCTGAGTAATGGGTATCTAATAGTCGGGGCAGCCGACTATAGCGTTCTCACTTGTTTTTTAAATTAAATTAAACTGACGTCACTATTAAAAACAATACAAAACAACAATAAAACTGCAGAAGTAAATATTATATAATATTATTATATTTTTTTTTACACATAATCAACTATAACAATTAAAATTCTTGAATAAAAAAAGTTCGTCACAATACCCTACAAAAAGTTCGTCAAGATACCCTACAAGGTAGACTTGGAGCAAAAACGGTGTCACTCTTAAACGGCGCAAAAGTAAAAAACGCGAGGTACCAAAACTGTTTATAAAGATATCTTGTACGTGCATACATACATACATATGCACATACACTAGGCAGAAAAAGTATGCGTACAAATATTTTCCGCAACTTTAGAGCTTAAAAAAACGTGTTAAAAAAAGTGGTAAAAATTTCATTATAATTTTAGCATTTAGTACACATATTAAGCATTAATTTGACGTAACTCATTACTTTCTAGCACTTATACTTTTCCTAATATAAACAAAAATGTGAAAAATGGCCGCATTTCGCATCAGAAAAAGTATGCGTACAAATGCATATAGTATTAGAAAAAGCCATATTTTGGGCAAAGTACGTCGAGTTTAGAACGGAGTTTGATACCCTTCATGTTTTATAACATCAGTCTACATATTTGGCATCGATTGGACCAATGTCCTTGCATCCTTCACCGTTATTTGATTCCATTCCTCAACATTGACTTTTTACACCATATCCTTGGATGTAAGGGTGTGAAGACGAGTCCTGCCCTCCAGGACATCCCAAAAATGCTTTACGGGATTGACATCTACTATTGTGATAGCGAATGTAGCTGTTTTACACATAAAAGCTTTGTTTTGTGGGCGCAATGTTTAGGATCGTTGTCCTCTTGGTACCAAAAGTCCTTTTAGAGTCCTGATTTCAGGGGGCTTTAATTTCTTGTCTCAAAGTGCATGAAACAACCAACAAAATGAGGTATGGTTTATAAAAATCGGTCAACAACTTTCTCGTTAAGTTGGTGTAAAAAGTCAATGTCGAGGAATGGAATCAAATAACGGTGAAGAATGCAAGGACATTGGTCCAAGCGATGCCAAATATGTAGACTGATGTTATAAAACATGAAGGGTATCAACTTCCGTACTAAACTCGACGTACTTTGCCCAAAATATGGCTTTTTCTAATACTATATGCATTTGTACGCATACATTTTCTGATGCGAAATGCGGCCATTTTGCACATTTTTGTTTATATTAGAAAAAGTATAAGTGCTAGAAATTAATGAGTTACGTCAAATTAAAGCTTAATATGTGTACTAAATGCTAAAATTATAATGAAATTTTTACCACGTTTTTTTAAGCTCTAAAGTTGCGGAAAATATTTGTACGCATACTTTTTCTGCCTAGTGTATGTATATTTGCCTGATTTTATTTGCCACTCATCTTCGCTCTGGCACTGCTGAAACACAAACAAATTGAATAGGTTTGCTATTTTGCACACCACCTTTTTAGAAAACACTACCTCACGAACAAATTACAGGACTTCTTATTAATATTACTGTAAATATATTGTCGACATGATAAGAGGAGACGACTACATTTATGTATTTGGAATTTTTGTCATGACCTCATGTATGTGAGATTCGACTAGTTCGTCACATTACCCTACACTCCTACACTACACAAATAAAAATGTTTTTTATTTTTGTATTTAAATAAACAATAAATTTACCAGAGGAAAACGCGTTTTGTAGCAGCATTTCGCAGTTTCCAAAACACATAAACGGATACATCAGATATGCATGCTGATTATACAAAAAGCAGTGAAGTATAGTAATAATATTTTTATGGTTGAAGCGACGAATGGTTAAAACTTCATTGCACATTACAGAAAGACTTTTCATTGGTTGGTCCAGAGACATTTTTTTAATGGCTAAACATTTATTATTTGTATCGATTCCCTTGTAAACTGTTCCAAATTTGCCATATTTAAATATTTCGAGCAGTTTATAATGGTTTATATTATTGCTGCACATCACAAATACAATTTAATGATGTATTAAGGCATTTGTCCACTATGCGAATTTTTTTTGGTATTTTTGTGATTTTTCGATAAACAACGCGATAGGCAACCGGGAGGTGTTTCCATTGGAAAACGCGTTTATCGCAGTTTTGTATTGAATTCGCGGAATATGCTTTGCACAGCGTAATGTAGTTATTCCACGACATTGTTCGGCTTATTCATTAGAGAATTCTAATCGCTTCGCGTTTGCATCCATTTAACGTTTAACACGCCTCAATTCCCATACAAACTTGATGGCGATGGTAGAAAAGGGGAGGGTGGACAATTTTCGCGTTACAGGGCTGCGAAGTCAAATCTGTGGTATTTTTCAGCAGTTTTAACTACACATGATGATTTTTCTGGACCCGAAACTGATAAGGGGCTAATAAGAAACGGGAAAAATTAAAATTGATATTGTTGATATTGAATTATTTATATGAACTTTATTCCGTATATTTTGGTATTTGATATATCAGATATGTCAAATGATCTGGCAATAGTTCAGTATTCCGAGGATGATTCAACCGCAAGGGGCAGTAGCAGTTCGTTTATCCGATGGAATGGCTCGGCTATCTTTTCGGTTTAGGTATTGTTTATGCCGGCCCTTAAGCGACTGTCTATGAGAACACGAGAGAATAGCTGATCTGAGTACTTCTATGTGAACTCGATTCCGCTTGACATTGCAACAGCGATTCGTTTCAATGGAAAAAACACCCTCCTGAATGTAGTCTGAAAGGGATATTAGACAGGTTGGTCCTACCTACAAAAAAGGCAATAGGAGTTTAGACTCATTAAAATAGAGCCTAGTAAAATGATAAAACTCGTCGAAAAAGGTAGGAAACACAATAATAAGGGGCTGTCCATAATTACGTAATCACGTTTTTGGTGATTTTTGACCACCTCACCCCCTGGTGATCTAAATTAACCTTTCAATAAACAACAAATGATTACGTAATCCCAAGAAAAAATATAAGAATTTGTCGTTTTAATCTGTGGATTCAAACAGAGATGCACATTCGGTTCTTCTACGCTGAAATTATCTTTAACATACTCTTCGTCAAGACATTACAGGTCTTCGCATCCTTCGTGTGATTGAACCACTAAACATTCTCTTTTGCGCCGCCCAGCCACTCGAAAAAATATTTCTCTGCTTTACTATCCAAGTTTGTAGATATAATTGAAAAAAAATTATTATATAATAAATTCTTTAAATAAAACAAGAGAGAACGCTATAGTCGGGTTGGTGTCCCGACTATCTAATACCCGTCACTCAGCTAAAGGGAGTGCGAACTCTGTAGTCGGGTTGGTGTCCCGACTATTTAATAAACGTAACTCAGCTAAAGGGAGTGCGAGGGATATAAAAAACTTTGATCAGCAATAACTTTTTAACGAATGGTCCGATTAAAAAAATTTCTTCTACATTTCAATAGGTATTGATAAACACAACAAAACTGCATTTTTACTTTTCCGAAATATTTAAATTTTTAAAATCGTATATTAAGTATTGTGGGCGTTAGAGGAGGCGTAGCACCATTTTGAAACAAACTTGCGCTGCGTAGGAACTCCAAGAATCTTCATGCCAAATACCAATCCTCTAGCTTTTATAGTTTCCGAGATCTCAGCGTTCATACGGACGGACAGACAGACAGAGGGACAGACGGACAGACGGACATGGCTATATCGACTCGGCTAGTGATCCTGATCAAGAATATATATACTTTATGGGGTCGGAAACGCTTCCTTCTAGCTGTTACATACTTTTGCACGAATACAATATACCCTTTTACTCTACGAGTAACGGGTATAAAAATACATATAAAATGATTACGTAATCATGGTGCAAGACCCCCCCTCCCCATGTAATCAAACATAATCATTTCGATGACCCCCTCCCCACCTAAGGTGATTACGTAATAAATGGACAGCCCCTAACCGGAAATTTAAGGATAGCTGCAGATTTGTTGAATTGACAGGTTATGAAAAAGTATATATATATGTCCCCTTCTAAAGGCATTTTCGATTGACAAAGCAATAGGCAAACGCGAGATATTTCCATTGGAAAACGCGTTCGAAAGAGCTGCTATGTGAAATAGTCAGTCGCAAGCTAAAAAACAAACGATTTAAATAATTGGCAATTGTAATTGTAATCGCAGAACAGCATTTGCACAGCGTAAATATATGTGGAAACATTGCTACAATGATAAAAGCAATAACCATTGATATTGCCAGTGGAAATCCAAAGATTGGGTAGCGAACAACAAATGTGTTACAAACAGTACCCGGGAGTCCAAAAAAGAGAGGCAAAAGGATCTGCTGCAGAAGGCGCTCATAAACATACATATATCGATCTTAATCGGGGGTGTCACATAAAACCATTCCAACCAAATTTCCCCCGAATAGCAAATCTCGGTGTCACAGACGTCATTTTTGACGGTTTCTAAATCCCCCGTATTTGGCCGGACGTTTTGATAAAATTAACTAACTTACAACTGTTTCCCAAATATATAACTTTATTTAAGACAACTCTAATGAATTTTATGAACTATCTGCATACTACAATTTTTAAATTTACTTCGTGTTATATTTAATAATATGCTTTTTATACAAGCTCTAGAAAAAATTAGCTAAAAAATAAAACCGTCAGCAAACCGTCCAACCCGACCGTGTTACCAATTAGCTCGAACTTTAAAATACCAAATTTCGGAGTAGTTATCGAAATGTTGTGTTAAAGAATTATTTATTAAAAGGTATTTAGAATTGTAGTTAAAATTAAAACTTATTTCTGGTAAAAATTTTATTTTGGAAGCAGTTGTAGTTATTGAGAAAATAATAAAATACATGCCGCCTTTGCAAAAAGGTGGCAGCACTGTCGTAAAAAATGTCCTATTTTTTGCTGGATAAGACGCCAGCTGTGAATAAGAAGAAGACATGTACGTAAAAGTAAACAATTTTTGTTTATTATTATTTTAAACTAATAAACGTTGCTAATTTTCAGGGGTAAACATAGGTCACCAGCGCAAGACGCCATATTCTTGCGATTCATTCGCGATAATATCGACATTGCCAAAGGATTTACTCGGGGCGACCGCGTTCTTGTGACCACTGCTTGGAAGGACCTGGCCAATGACTTAAATCCCCATGAACTACCATGTAAAACCGCTTCTAATGATTCTTCTCTGCATCCTAGCCTCTCGCAGATTATACTTTCAAGCATCAAGTACTCTAGAGCAAGAGTTCGTGCAGATGGCATTTTGATTTAAAATTATTGCCAACGCAGCCGCTGCAAACAGCTGTCCAGGGCTGCAATATGTATCCTGGCGGGTAATTCAAATCTTTAATTTTTTCTTTTATTTTGCACAATATGCGCTTTAAACGAGTATACTTATTATAATTTTGCAAGAAAAACATATATTAACTTTAAAGCTTATTGGAAAATAGTCAAAATAAGTCAAATAAAATTCGATAATTATTGAATATTCGATATTTAGTGTATGCATCCAGACCTGGTCGTTTTTCGAAAAATTTTCAGAAAAAAGGAAATCTTCCGAATTTCTGTGACACCAACGGTTTTGATCGGTTGGTTTCTAAATCCGTCCCCGGTTTCTGTGACACCCCCGAATAATTCTCTGACGCGACCCGCAACAGCAGTAACTGCAGCTTCTGCGGCGGCACATACTGTCAGTGACCAGAATCGAAACCAGTGCTTAATTCATACGGGGACATAATGCGCAAGAAGGAGGGAGAGCTGCCATTTCCAGCAGTTCTTCGTGGCCGGCAGCATCACCAGCAAAGTAAAATCAAAAAAGGAGCAGCAGCCTGTGGAAGTAAGAAGTAAGTCTTCGCCTGACAACGTGGATATGGAATGGCCATAATTGGTAGAAACATTTCAAATTTCGACCAGGAGATTTCCTTGATGGTCGAATAGTTGGCGCACGTGATCAAAAAGCTAGCGTCAAACTCGTGGTGCCGGGGAAGAAGGCCCATGTGCATACGCTGCAACGAACTATAGGTCGCTTACGACGAATTCTAGCCAAGCCATTGCATTGGATAAACGTACTCCTACTGCCCTCAATGAGCCAGATCTTTTGGCATATCAAATACCAAAACAATACAAAATAAAGTTAAATAGAAATCTGTAAATAATTCTTTTTTTTTTTTTCAGCAGGGACCGAAAATAATGATTATTTATTTTGAGTAAAAAATAAAAATCTCCATTTAATAATTATTTTGTAAGCAAAAAAAAATATCGCTCAGAAATAATGATTATTATGTGAGCGATATTATTTCGCTTAAAATATCACTCAAAGTGCGATTGCAGCCGTGCTGTATGGAATTTTACAACGTTTTAAATGTGTGCTTGTAGGTAGAAGAACTGAGCACACATCGAGCTAATAAAAAAATAAATTTTCTTTGTATAAACCGCTTAAAAAAAACAAAAAAACTTTTTGTATAAAAAAACATTTTCTGTGGGAATCGAACTCGTGTTTACAGCTCGTTGGACCAACATACTAACCCCCAGCCCACATGTCGGGTTGGATCTAAGTGGAATAGTTCATAACATCTTGTTAAGTCGTTTTACTATTATATAAATGACATAAAGTCCTAAGGTTGATACAACTTTTTGTATTTCTGCTTACCTTTTTGAAACTAAAAACCGCGTTTTAAAATGTTTATACAATGAAATCACCTTCTTTTATTAACTCGATGTGTGTACTGAGGTTCTACCTGCAAGCACAGATTTAAAACGTTGTAAAATTCCATACAGCACAGCTGCAATCGCACTTTGAGTGATATTTTAAGCGAAATAATATCGCTCACATAATAATCATTATTTCTGAGCGATATTTTTTTTCGCTTACAAAATAATTATTAAATGGAGATTTTTATTTTTTCACTTATAATGATTACGGTCCCTGTTTTTAAGGTTTTGATTTCAACGAATATTGAAAATGAAGGTTGGTCGCACGACTAGTGCATATGACCAGATACTTTGTCTTGATTTTTGTGTTACACAAACTTAACCTAAAAGTGAATCCATACCACGAGGTCCCTTGACCTACCCGGGGTGAAAAGTGCGTGTTTCTTCAAAGGCCTGTGAATGTGGACATGTAAATAATTCAATATCAACAATAAATGGTTTTAATTTTTAGCGCTTCTTTTTAGTTTCGGGTCCAGAAAAATTATCATGCCTGGTTAATACTGTTGAAATATACCACAAATTTGACTTCGCAGCCCTGTAACTTTCCGCCCTGCGCCAACAAGTTTTATAGGGGCTTCCCACAGAGCTCCATCCACCATCTACCATCCGTTGAACGGATGGTCCGTAAGGTTTTGCCGTTCGGAAAATTTCCCAGTTAGTCCGCCATCCAATTTTGACGGACTTTGACGGGCTCTTTTATGCGATAGTTAGGCGATGTTTTTTCGGTGCAACTCTGAATTTTCCTCTTGACTGTGAAAAATGGAACGTTGACAAATCAAATCAATGGCGGGAAAAAGTTAAATAATGCTCAAGTTCATTGTTTTTTGACTATTGTTGAATTATTTGTAATTATTAATAATTATTTATTAATAATTATTAATTGTTATGAACCTGGTTGGTCCTGCGTGATATTTTGGGTTCTCCAGGCAAGCTCATATGTTCAAGGCCGTGCTTCCCCGAACCCTGCCCGATCACACACTCACAGAAATTAACGCCGGACTCACATTTACATGAAACCGACGTTTGACAACACTATCACCTGCACCGTAACATACAAATTTTAATTCAAATTCAAAGACTTCACATACACATTCGACTACTGGTATTTGGCATGGCCTAGACCATCCTGTTGGACTGGAGGTCACATGCTCATCCCTCCCGACCGTGCGAACTGCTTTGAGCAAACCTATTCAGCAGCCGCCCCGAACATAATGATCCTTCGTCTATTCTCCTACACACTCATCCTTATGTGGCTTCTCCTCCCATTCAATTGACTCTTCTCCATATTTACCAACATATCTTAACGTTTATTATACAAAAATTATTAGGCCCATTTAGGGTCGATCTGTGAACACCATTCGCCAACTCCCTTCTCAATGACTTTTTTTCAAGGTTGATCCTAATCCTACCGTAAGAGCTCTCAAGGTGGACACTTTTCACTTAGGGCTAGTACTCAACCCAACAAAAAGTCGTCCAAAACCAAAAACTTCATATAAAAACAAGAAAGGAAGCTAGCTTCGGCCAGCCGAAGCTTATATACCCTTGCAGATAATTCCTATTAATCACTAATTTTCCGATCGTTCCTATGGCAGCTATATGATATAGTAGTTCGATATTGATAAAATTAAAATCGAAATTCGAAAACATTTAAAAAGACTCATATCCCAGAGTAGAAGAGAATACAATAAAAGTCAACGAAGCAATAATTTATTTCCTATTATATTCCCATTAATTTTTCGATCGTTCCTATGGCAGCTAGTCGTCCGGTTTTAAAAAAATTGTATTCGAAATTCAGAATTAGATAAAAAATGGCATTTCCAAAAGTAGGAGGTTCTAGGTTCAAAAACACCCAAGATAAATTTTTTTTACATTTTTTTCCCCGATTATTCCTATGGGAGCTATATGATATAGTTGTCCGATCCGGCTTGTTCCGACTTATATACTACCTGCAATAGATATAAGACTTTTGGGACAGTTTTAGCCCGAAAGCTTTAAAACTGAGAGACTAGTTCGCGTAGAAACAGACGTCTAGTGATGCTGATCAAGAATATATATACTTTATGGGGTTGGAAACGTCTCCTTCACTGCGTTGCAAACTTCTGACTGAAATCATAATACCCTCTGCAAGGGTATAAAAACGTCAGAAAATTTTTGGTGGCAAAATTTTGGTTGAATTTTTTGGACGTCAGAACTCATGATCACAAAAAAAAAATACTAAAATACTGCTCAAGAAATAATTAATTTTACATATTTCTTGAGCTATCGATCAATTCCGATAACAACCTAATTAAATCCTTAACGAAAATCGCTCAAATACACTCTGAAAGGCAGAAGACTAATTACAATGACTATCGAGTACTGTAACAATGGATTATACAGTTGATTTCGCTTGTAAAATAAAAGTTAAAAATTTGAATTTTAGGTTTGTTTATGTTTTTGAGCCATTGTGACCGAAAAATATCGCACGGATATTACCAAATTAATCAACACTGGACCATCAAGAAATAATTTATTGAAAATAGTATTTTTTTTGGGCCATTTTTTGTTAGGTTGAGTATTAACCACGGATATTTAAAGGAACAAAATTTGGGACAATATAATTTGGTCTTGGTTCATGGATCCCCTTAAGAAAAAATGCTGTTGTAAACCACCTATTAAAGTGTACATAATATGTGTAAATATGGATGTAGATAATTGTCGACGGACGATAGTTCATCCGATAGGTCTTAAGATTAATTTTAGTATATATCGAGAAATGTATGGATTTGATCTCGACCGCTGAACGGTCAGATTGAGCGGCCATGTTTGGCGCTATGGTTTTAAGCTTCTGCATTGATTGTCGCGTGGTGAATTAAGGAGGACATACTGCGGTAAGATTAGTTAACAGAATTGTGGTAGGTTATGTTCTAAGTGAATATTTTCAGAATAAAACGGCTTTACAACGGCAGTCAGCCTGAGTAACCTTTCTACTCGCGGGGTGGAAATCGGCCGTTAAAGGCAACTCCGTGGGGCCAGCGACACGGTCTTTTATTCGCAGTCCTAGAGGTCGACTGCAAGGCGCGGGCAGCGCAGAGATACGCGGACAGCGTAGGAACGCAGACAGCGTAAGGCGCGGGCAGCGCAGAAACACGCGGGCAGCGTAGGAACGCGGACAGCGTAAGGCGCAGGCAGCGCAGAGAAGGACGCGGGCAGCGTCGGAACCCGGACAGTGTAAGGATTTGGTTAAGTTCCTGGGCAGAATGCAGCATTCCCCCAGACGAAGTAACCGGTTGAACGAGGAGCAGGCCACTCCTGTGTCAACGAGTGCGGGCCAGACACCCGGGAGCACTGGCGCGGGAAATAAGCCGGCGAAGAAGAAGGTAGTAGCTACTACGGCGCCGCTGATTCCCAGCCAGACCACTGCGATCACCGTGACAGCTTCCCAGCCTGGAAGTGTTGTTACCACGGTTGGAGGCACTGTACCAGGACAGATCCGGCCACCTTCAGTGCTGGATCTCTTGGAGAGAATCGCATCGTTGGAGAAGGAGCTGGAAAATGTAAGAGCTGGCGATTCAATAACCGTCGGCGAAGGCGGCGTGGGTAACGCCGCGTCAGGGCCACCGCCATCTTGGATCGAGCCGCCATCTTTGACGAGCAGTAACGGGATCCCACATAACGGGGTCGGTACGAGCAGTACGGCACATATGGCGCCGCCATCTTGGAGCGGGCCAGCACTGGTGGCAAGTAGCAGTCATCATCTCCCATATTGTGCAACAAGTACGGCGCAGGCAGCGCATGGGTTTGCACCGCCGGGTGTGAGCATCCAGAACATCATGACGCCGACGCCAATAGCTGGATCCTACGCCTGGATGACGCCGAACGGGAACAATGGGAACTACATGCCACGCAAGCTTCCTGATCTGCCAGTATTTGGTGGTCAGCCAGAGGACTGGCCGATCTTCTATTGTGCGTTTACCGAGACAACTCAAGCGTACAACTGCACGGATTTGGAGAACAACCAACGCTTGCTGAAGGCGCTGAAGGATGAGGGACGTGAGACCGTCAAGTCCCTCCTGATCCATCCAAGGAACGTCAGCGCTGTGGTAGAGCAGCTGCGCTTTAGGTATGGCCGACCGGAGCAACTTATTCGCAGCCAGCTGAGTGGAATTCGAGAGGTGCTTCCCATTTCGGAGCACAACCTGGCGAAGATCGTACCCTTCGCAACCCGTGTGAGTAACCTCACAGCCTTCTTGCAGTCAGCGGGGGCAGATCAGCATTTGGGGAATCCAACACTTATGGAAGACCTTGTGGCCAAGCTCCCTACCAGCAAGCGTGTGGAGTGGGCAAGGCATGCTGCGACGATTACATCTTTCCCAACCATTGTGCACTTCAGTGCTTGGTTGACGGAGTACGCGAATGTAGTGTGTACTATCGTGGACGTCGAAGGGAAAGAACCGAGGCGTCGATTGCTACACGCAAGCATCGACCATAACGAAGGCGATCAACAGGGTCGCCCAAGAAGTTGTCCAATTTGTGGAGGACAACATGCAGTCAGCGACTGCAGAGAATTCAACGGAGCGTCGCCGCCGGACAGGTGGAGATATGTGAGAAGGCATCGATTATGCTTTACTTGCCTACAAAGTGGTCACATGACTAGATCCTGCAGCTCGCATGGTGAGTGTCAATTTAATGGATGCCGACAGAGGCATCACAGTATGCTGCATCAGGCGGACAGCCAACGCAGAAGATCGCCGCAACAAGGCAGCGATAGAAGGTACAACGAGGGAAACCAGCAGTCAGCAGTTTCCAGGCGTACCCAGAATGGAGGAACTACACAGCCAGCGGAGGCGCCCGTAGAGAGGAATTTAAGCTGTGTCGACGCAGAAGGAGGTCGTCTACTGTTCCGTATATTACCAGTCACACTGTACGGGGCTGGTCGACGAGTGGATACGTACGCACTCCTGGATGAGGGCTCGTCCGTAACGATGATCGACGACGAGCTACGGAGAGACCTTGGGGTTCAAGGTGAGCGTCGACAACTTAATGTACAGTGGTTTGGAGGTAGAGCAACCAGACAGCCTACCAACGTCGTGAGTCTGCAAATCAGTGGATTGGGCAAGCAAGTTCGCCATGCGTTGCGAAGCGTGTATTCCGTTCCGGACCTGAGCTTGCCGATGCAGACCCTACACCGACGAGATGTTTAAGGCGTGCATAAGGACGCGCGACTGCCGATGAGACCCTACAGCAACGTGGTGCCAAAGTTGCTGATTGGGCTTGATCACGGACACTTGGGATTTCCACTACGAACGCGACGGTTTGCCAGACAGGGACCGTATGCGGCCGCAACCGAGCTGGGCTGGGTTGTCTTTGGGCCCGTAAGTGGACAATCAATTTCGCCATCACCGATGTCTTGCCTTTTAACCGTGCCAACGGATGACACTGTTCAGAGGATGGTGGAAGACTACTTCGATATTGAGAACTTTGGCGTGAAGCTCGCACCACCAGTCGCAGGCAGCGATGATGTGCGGGCACAAAGGATACTCGAAGACACGACGGTGAAAGTGGGCCTACGTTACCAGACAGGTTTACTATGGAAGGACGACCACATTGTGCTGCCACCAAGCTATGACATGGCGTACAAGCGGTTAGTCAATGTCGAAAAGAAGATGAAGCGGAACGGTCAGTTCGCGCAGGCCTACAGCAGGATCATCAAGGATTACGTGTCTAAAGGATACGCTCGACGATTGGAGCCCAGCGAGGTCGCGGTAGAAAGCGACAGGCTATGGTATTTGCCTCACTTTGGAGTCGAAAACCCGAATAAGCCAGGCAAGATTCGATTGGTTTTCGACGCTGCAGCCAAAGCCAAAGGAACATCGCTAAACTCGGCGCTGGACAATGGACCGCAACATTTCAAACCGTTGCCAGCCGTACTCTTTCACTTTAGAGAAGGAGCCGTCGGAGTTTGTGGGGACATCAAGGAAATGTTCCACCAAGTTTTGATCCGACCGGAGGATAGACTTTCCCAACGCTTCCTGTGGAGAGATGGCAACGACAACAGGGATCCTGATGTCTACGAGATGATAGTGATGACCTTCGGAGCAGCCTGCTCGCCAAGTGCTGCGCATTACGTGAAGACTGTGAATGCCAAACAGTTTGAGCATTCGGATCCGAGAGCAGTCAAGGCCATCATCGATTGTCATTATGTGGATGACTATGTGGACAGCTTTGCTACCGAGAGCGAAGCCATCAGCGTATCTACCCGCGTGAAGGAGATACATGCGAACGCTGGATTCGAGTTATGTCAGTTTTTATCCAGTTCACCCGTTGTGGAGACAGCATTGGGTCCACCAGGACACGTGAGGTGCGTCGGATGGGGTGAGTCTGAACAGAAAATTCTGGGAATGTATTGGCAGGCAGCCACGGATTACTTCAAGTTTAACGTGAAGTATCATCGAACTCCGAGCAGCGTAGTAAACGGAGAACGAGTCCCTACCAAGAGGGAGTTTTTGAGCTTGGTAATGTCTACGTTCGATCCTCTGGGATTTCTTTGCTGTCTCATGATAACAGCCAAGCTGCTGTTGCGAGAGATCTGGAGGCAGAAAGTGCAGTGGGATGAACCACTACCGGATGAGATCAACAAAGCCATTGTGAATTGGCGTAAAGAGATGGACGCCGTGGGACAGTTCCGATGTCCTCGCCATTATTTTGGGCGCGGACTTGTACGGGGAATAGAGTTGCACGTCTTCGTGGATGCGAGTCAATCAGCCTTTGCGGCAGTGGCCTACTGGAGGGTCACTTATGAGGACGACGACGTGCTAGTGAGCTTTGTATGTGCCAAAACAAAGTGCGCTCCGATGCGAACAATGTCAATCCCACGGCTGGAGCTGCAGGCAGCAGTTCTTGGAACAAGACTGATGGACGCTGTGAGGCTGGAACACAGCGTGGCCATCAATGATATTGTGCTATGGTCGGACTCCAAGACGGTGCTTCGATGGATCGGCAGCACACATCGCCGTTACAAACAGTTTGTCGGTAATCGTGTGGCCGAAATCTTGGAGTCGACGAAGGTAACCCAATGGAGATGGGTGCCAACCGCCGACAATGCGGCGGATGATGCAACGCGTTCGCAATGCCACGTGGACCTCAGTCAGCAGTCACGGTGGCTAGGCGGACCGGCGTTTTTGAGGCAGCCAGCGGGTAGCTGGCCACAGCCTGAATCTGGAGCTGAACGAGATCTGGATATAAACGACGTCGAGGAAGTCTCAAGTGAGTTTGCGTTGGTCGCCGCAAACGACTTTTGTATTTCATTTCAGAAATTCTCGAGCTACAATCGGGTACTCAGGACCACAGCCTGGGTCTTAAGGTTTACGCGCAGGTGTCGTAGACAAGGAAACGAGCTCGAGGAATACGGACTTACCGCAGCAGAGTGTGATGCGGCGGAGAACCTGTTGGTCAGACAGGCGCAACGAGAGGCATTTCCCGATGAGATGCGGGCGTCGGAGGTTTGCAAGGCCGTCCCCAACGGAAGCGACATTCGAGGGCTGATGCCCTACATAGATGACCGTGGCATTCTGCGAGCCTACGGTAGAGTGGATGCCGCACTGTGTATGCCATACAGTGCGAGGAGGCCAATAATCCTGTCACATCAACACAGTCTTACGGAGATGATTGTGTACCATTTTCACGACAAGATGAAGCATCAGAATGTGGATGCGACGATTGCTGAGATCCGGATGAGATTCTGGGTCACGAAGTTGAGACGAGTCCTACGGAAGGTGATCTCGGCGTGTAACGTGTGTAAGTTACAACGAGCGCGGCCGGTGCCGCCGATGATGGGATCCCTCCCGGAGGATCGCTTGGAGGCCAACGGATGGCCGTTTAAGAACACTGGACTGGATTATTTTGGGCCATGGATGGTAACTGTGGCTCGACACAAGGAGAAGCGATGGGTAGCCCTGTTCACGTGCTTGACGACCAGGGCGATACATCTGGAGTTGGCGCATGACCTGTCGACGGATTCCTGCATAATTGCGATCAGGAATTTCGTCTGCCGTAGAGGGCCAGTGTACAAGCTGCGCAGTGATAACGGCAAGAACTTCGTGGGAGCTGACAGGGAAGCCCGACGATTTGGTGATGTGTTCGAGCCGGAAAGGATTCAAGGAGAGCTCTCTGGCAGAGGCATCGAGTGGGTTTTTAACTGCCCAATCAACCCATCTGAAGGAGGAGTCTGGGAGCGAATGGTGCAGTGCGTCAAGAGGGTCCTGCGCCACACACTGAAAGAGGTGGCTCCGCGGGATCACGTACTGGAGAGTTTCCTGATCGAGGCGGAGAACATAGTCAATTCGCGTCCGCTCACCCACTTGCCGGTGGATGCGGACCAAGAAGCGCCTCTGACGCCAAATGATCTACTCAGAGGAGTAGCCAACTTGCCAGACACGCCTGGCGGAGACGTGGAGCTGCCCAAGGAGTGCGCTACACGGAAGCAATGGAGGATAGCTCGGCTACTGAGGGACCGTTTCTGGAAGAGGTGGGTCCTGGAGTACCTGCCTACACTTGTGCGCCGCGAGAAGTGGTGCCGGAGGACGGAGCCGATTCGCCAGGGTGACATGGTCTTCGTTTGCGATCCAGCCTTGCCCCGAAGAGAGTGGCGCAAGGGAATCATCGAGGAGGTCTATCATGGAGTGGATGGAGTCATCAGACGCGCTAGGATACGCGTGAGCGACAACGGCCTATCTAGGATTATAATACGTCCCGTCTCCAAACTTGCAGTTTTGGATTTGAGTGAAGCGGTTCTTCACGGGGTCGGGAATGTCGACGGACGATAGTTCATCCGATAGGTCTTAAGATTAATTTTAGTATATATCGAGAAATGTATGGATTTGATCTCGACCGCTGAACGGTCAGATTGAGCGGCCATGTTTGGCGCTATGGTTTTAAGCTTCTGCATTGATTGTCGCGTGGTGAATTAAGGAGGACATACTGCGGTAAGATTAGTTAACAGAATTGTGGTAGGTTATGTTCTAAG
>JBAMCJ010007126.1:0-7500 GCA_037075205.1 Drosophila prostipennis
CGTTATCCTCCGTGGTAGCCAGATTTCGGGGCACCTGGGCGTGGCTCATCAAAAACCGACGTGCGACCACGTTGAAACTCGTTAAACCAATTTTTGACGGTCGCTATCGAAGGAGAAGAGTCACCGTACACAGCATCAAAGCGCTCTTTGATTTCGCTGCGTGATTCTCCCTTCAAAAACAAGATGGTCTGGTCGATATTGCTCTTCTCCATTTTTCTAAAATCCGCGAACACGTATGATGCCACACGCTGGCAAAACAAAGCCGAGTCGATTTGGCTGAAATTTCAGCAGTAGCCGTCTACTAGAATGTACTACACGATAGAAAAGTTTTCTTGCGATAGTGGCGCCATCGGGCGGTGGGCTAAGTACTTATCGGACCACCCTCATGTAAGTTTTCGTGGTATTCTGGATTTATTTAAATGTATACAGTATTTGGGATGTGAGTTCTTCATGTTTGGCCACAGTGTTTTATATTTCGCCTTTTGGCGTTTTGAGGTTAGGTATTCAGTTTTCATTAGGGTTACATGGTATTAGGTTTTATCTACGCAAAGGTTATTGCTGATCTAGCCGGCTTCTACACAAGTGATACCGCATCGAGGCCTGCTGTGTTTTCTAAGTGCACATACTGCCCTTTTGGCTGGCCTGGCGTCGCTGGCCACTCGTTGCGGTCTCACTGACTTGGCACTCACCCGTCTCGCTCTCGCACACACACACACACGTAAGGGTTTCGCGTGCAAACTGTTGATGCTCCGCCGCTGGTCGTGGGCCGGCACCACTATTGTCCACAATCCTCTGTTGTTCCTTCTCCTCGTCAGTCGCCACTCGACGACTGGGTGTTCCGCTGCTTTCAGGTAGCGCGGGTGTCCTGGGGTTTTCCACGTTGGGCACGTTGAGTGCTTGGCTTTTCCTTGTGTTTTCGCTATCTTACACTCCCGGAGTGGCAAAAAATCGCCCACTCTTTTCCGCACCAAAATTCCTTGTCAGCGTCAATCGACCTCTTCCAAAGAACTCAACGTGTTCGGTTTCGCGGAACCTTTCGCCGTCTGTTTTCTGGCTTCTCGAAGTTTCAGCATATCTTCCTCTCGTTCTCCCTCATGGGCGCGTGCCAGTTTTCGGGGGGTTGATTTCCAACGCGATCATGCGTTCTCTCGCTCGCTCTTATGCAAAGCTGTGTCAATTCACCGCTTTTCGTGGTGAATTTCTTGTTTCTGTGCTGGTATGTGTGTGTCGGTATGAGGTAAGCCTCCAGGCTAGCGATGCAACTTTTGGTGGTGATGATAGTTTTATTAACTATCGTATGTGGCCTGGAAGCCTTAAACCTAACTTATAATACTATTTTAGATTATCGCTAGCCTTATTTAATTACTTATATTCTAGGTGGGGGTTATATATACATTTAGGGATAGGGAGTGGCTATTTGTGGGGAGCCAATTGGCTCCTCACAGTCCAAAGATGAAGTTTTCAGCAAATTCGTGGAATTCAAAAATATGGCAGAGCGGCAAACTGAAAAAAGGATGAAGTCGCTGAGAAGCGATAATGGTGGCGAGTTTGTGAACAAGCGTTTTGATGAATACTTGAAGGAACATGGAATCTTACGTCAGCTTGCTGTGTCATATACGCCCCAACAAAATGGGGTGGCAGAACGTGCCAACCGTACCCTTGCAAGGGTTCCTGTGCGGGGGTCAAATGATTACTCTCCCGCTCAGGCAGACGCGGCCTCTGCGTAGGCCACAGATAAGACCAGAATAAGAATTTCATGTTAGTTTCCTAAGCAGGGACTTAGAAAATAAAATTCAGTTTTAATACAGAACTCAACTGAAAAGGTTGTTTTATTTAATTCATCCCTTTCACTTTCGGTCACAGCACTGAACTAAAAACTCAATTAGAATTTAATTACTGATTTTGTTTTTTTAATAAAACACTTTAAAACAATTTCGGCTTTTATACGACTGCACTCTGCAAGTTTCTAAGCACAAAATAACACACGCACAAAAGAAACGAACGATTCCGTGTGCCGAGAAACTGCGCATCAGTCAGTTTCCATGGAAACAAGAACAGAAGAGATACAAAAACGGTAAAGTCTCGTAAAACTTTCGCAAACGAGCTCAAAAGTGAATGAAAACTGGACATAAGGCTGAAAAATGTGTCGCCCGGTTTTTGTTTACTAAACGTTCTTTTTTAAGTCCGTTGGCGAACATTTAACGAGACTTTAGTAAAAGCTCGCGGATTTCTATCGTTTCTAAGTCCGTTTACGAACATTTTACGATAGTTTCGCTGTACTATCGCGCCTTGGTCCGCTGGGCAAGGAATCAGTGGAAACGAACTAGCCGACAAGGCCACCCAAGAAATAAGACATGCACCTTCCCTTCTCTTCACCCCGTTTAATGCCAAGGACATACAAAACCAAATTAGGCTACACCTTGAAAAAAGGAAAATCTCCGAATGGGCACTCTTTGTGCACAGATATCAAACAATAAACCCAACTTGTAACAAATTCACCCCTCCGCCCAATAGCGAAAGATGGTCTTGCGGAACATTTATCCGGCTACGCATATGTACATGCCAACTTGTCGATGTGTGTGTGTGTCATTACGTTTTTTACATGCAAATGTGACGATTGAACGTGTTTGATCCTAAGCGTGGCTTGTGGATCAATATATGTTACGAGGTCTCTTCCCGGAGGTTAGAAAGTAGAACCACGGAGTTATAAGATGAGATGATAACTGATTATTCTGAAGTTGGTACAAGTTTATATACTACTTGAATAACACGGAAGTCAAATGTAAAGACTATTGGAATGGGTTGTATTCTGGAGTAGGTCAATATGTTTTGATTATGGTAGCAGTTAGCGTAGTTGGGTCGGCTGACACTGCATAATGTGCTGACTGCTTGGCGGGTTAGCGTGACATTGAGTCAGCCGTTGACATTGACTATGTAGAATATGCTGATCAGCACTTATTATCTGCCGTGGGTGCAACTGGACGCCTGGTACTGTTACCAAACTGTAGTACTGCTTGATTTGTTGGTCGTTGGTCATGTTGAGCAACATAGAGTACGAACGTTGGTCATGTTGAGCAACATTGATAACGAACATTCTCCCCCCATTGAGGGGTACCCTCAATTAAGGCGTGATGTCGGTCACCTCTTGACCGAGTTGTATAGTACGCCGCTACCAAATTAATTAATACGTGAGATCCTTCCTTCTGCTGTCGAGGTTCAAACTTCTGATTATCGTCCTCTATGTCTTCTTGTTGCTGCTGGACGATCGTCTTTGGTACAAATATTATAGCACTGCTGTGGGGACTGAAGTTGTGCCCTCGTAGAAAGTGATCACATGGATTGTCTATAGAATGTGGAGTTTCTGCAACAAACCTTAAGTGTTTCTTGGTTAAGTTTAGAAATTTCATCACCAGTTCAGAATTCTTGTTGAGAAGTTGAGCTGAATTTTCTAAGTAATTCTCTTGCTGTATGGTTTTCCGCTAACTGCACGGACTTATTCGGTCTAGGCGTTGGTTCTTGGTCGGATGACTCAATTTTGATGGTTCCTAATTGGTTATAAGTACCTTCCGGCACTATTATGTCATGATCCATCAATACTGACTTCGTTAAATGAATCCTTTCTTCATCAAGAACGTTCCTATTTATTCGTTCGCTATCCTTTGTTATTTCGAAAGATTGATTATTTGTAAAAAGCTCTTCAAGTTGGAGGTTATCCATCGGATCTTCCTCTTTTGGTTCCTCAAAAGCCGGATTAGGTCCTGCATCAATGTCTACGCCTTCTTCTAAGCCCGGTTTTATTTCTGCATCACAAGAGGTTTCTGTCTCGAGAAGACCTGTGATTACATAACCAAGGCTTGTGGGTTGCGCTAGCGCCTTACCAGACATAAGTCTAAGCAAGCCTCCGGTGATCAAGCAGGGATACAGTTCAGCTCCCAATATTAGGTCAATGGGTCCCGGTTGCCGTAAGTCAGGATCTGCTAACGGCAGTTTTTCAGGTATTTTAAGATCATTTGTAATATGTACTGACGGTTGATTTGGCATGACGTTGGGAACAATATGTACTTCTACGAGAGTTTCGAAGTCCGAAGTGCACGACGAGAGTTTTACCATTGCCCTAGTTGCCTTTACTGTTCTCCCACCGATTCCTGATATTTCCATCGTTGACGTCGATTCTTTAAGTGACAGCAGTTCTGCCATCCTCCTTGAGATCAGATTGACTTGTGATCCAGCATCTAATACGACGCGACATGTTTGTAGGGACCCGGGTTGCCCCTGTAGTCTTACCTTGGCGGTCGCCAGTAGAACAAGTCCCTTAGGATTGTCGCAGCCTGTTATTGTTACTGCACCGCACACTGGATTCCTTGTCGGATCCTTATGTAGCATTGAATGATGCCGTTGTCCGCAGTATTGGCAATTTCGGTTTGATTGGCACCCGGATATTTTGTGATGTCCCGATAGACAATTTAAACATCCTCTGATTTGGTGAATAGCATTAAGACGTTCGCCTGGGTTCATTCTTTTAAATAGATTGCAGCCGATAGGATCGTGTGATCCCTGATTGCAAATTTTGCAGTAAGAAGTGGTTGAGTTGGTTGCGAACATTGGCTGTCTTCCACTTGGTTGTTCATCCAATATTTCCAGCATGCACGATCTTCGTTCCAAGAAACTTAGAACGCTTGGTAGAGTGGGCACTTCTGTGGGTGCGTCGGCGGCGTTCTCTAATGCTGCTAGTGTCTCATGATCGAGCTTTCTTCGTATTAGGAATCCCAAAATTGGATCCCACGTCTGTGTATCGATTTCTAGACCTTTGAGTGTACTTAGCGATTTTTGGACTGCGTCATGAAGGAACCGGAGTTGCAAGGCTGACCCGTTGATGGGAGCGTAATCTACTATTTGTGAGATAGCGGTGAAGATTAATATTTTTCCGTTTTGATATCTTGTCTTTAATCGTTGCCAAGTGTCTTCATATCCGCCTTGGGAAAAAGCTGTATCTGTCAGTATGTTTCTTGCTTCTCCCTTAAGTGCACTTTGCAGCAGATGTAGCTTTTGTGTAGGAGGGTACGGTTGATTGTGAACTAATTCTATGAAGAGGTCGTGGAATTGTGGCCATTGTAGGTATTTTCCAGAAAACTCAGGTATGCTGGACTGGTGGTTGGGATAATGTCAGCTTTAGTGGTGAGTCATTTTCGTGTAACAGCGTCTTCTCGTATTCTTCATACAGTGATTGGAATTTACACAATTCTGTAGTGGCGATGTCTGTAGCGCCTGGTATTACTTGTATCACATCATGAGCCTGTCTCATCAATGCCCATTGCGCATCGAGGTGGCGCTGTAGTGCGGGTGTGGTGATAGTTGCTTGGGATGCTAGGTTTAGGGACGATTCCATTTCGTTACATCGTAATTGTAATAGTCGGATAGCGTTGCTTATTGACGAGTCTAAGTCCGCCGGTAATGGTTTCAAGGATTTAAAGTCATCTCGTACACGTCTAGGCATCTTTTGTGGGACGCTGCCTGACGGAACATTATCACCAAATATCCTTTGGTATTTTTCTACTAACTCTTTTACTGTGTCATATCGTGTTAGATATTCTGGTTCTGTGGGTAATGCCGATTCTCTGGCTTCGATGTCCAGATCGGTGAACTGTTGCCAAAGCTCCTTCAATTGGTCTAGTCGCTTGGGATAGTATCCTTCGCGAAGCTTTCGTTCGGAAGAGTCCTTTCCGTAATTTTTAATGAGCTGCTGTATCTGTCTTTGCAGTTCATGTTGATCATCTAGTAAGTCGCCGATTCGTTCTGTTCTGGATAGACTTGCTTCCATCATGAATGAATTCGGCATCCTTATGGCATACGAGTTTCTCTCAACTAATATTAATTGGATTCTGTTCAGTGTGCCTCTTTTTGTAGGCCTTGCCTGGAGTATTATCTCCCGGTCTTGCTTGAAGAGAATTCGAGCCCCTGAATCTACAGGCCTTGCTCGGAGACGAATTACAGCCCCTGTATGTACAGGCCTTGCTCAGAAGGGAATATGTAGCACCAGTAACCTTTCGGTGCTACTGAATTCTAGCGGTTTTCCCTACTCGGAAGGATTTGGTAGCGGTGATCCTTACTCGGAAGAGCTTGGTAACATCGTGCCTTACTTGGAAGGGCTTTGGAGCACCAGTAATTTTTCGGTATTGCTCGGCGGTGAATTCTAGCGGTGTGCCTTCCTTTGAAGGGAATTGTAGTGCCAGTAATTTTTCGGTCCTACTGAATTCTATCGGTGTGCCTTACTTGGAAGGGTTTCGTAGCGGTGTGCCTTATCTGGAGGACTTTGTGTTGTGCCTGAACTGAAGGACTTTTATGAGGTGCCTGAACTGGAGGACCTTTAGTAATGTGCCTAATCTGGAGGACTTAGTGTTGTGCCTGAACTGGAGGACTTGAGGTGCCTGAGCTGGAGGACCTGTAGTGATATGCCTAAACTGGAGGACTTTAGTGAGGTGCCTGAACTGGAGGACCTTTAGTGATGTGCCTAATCTGGAGGACTTTTTTAGCGTGGTTCAAAACGAATCAATTAGTGATTCTTTGTGAATGTGATCCTTGGATATGCAAGGATCACGTCGGGGTCACCAATGTTTGATCCTAAGCGTGGCTTGTGGATCAATATATGTTACGAGGTCTCTTCCCGGAGGTTAGAAAGTAGAACCACGGAGTTATAAGATGAGATGATAACTGATTTATTCTGAAGTTGGTACAAGTTTATATACTACTTGAATAACACGGAAGTCAAATGTAAAGACTATTGGAATGGGTTGTATTCTGGAGTAGGTCAATATGTTTTGATTATGGTAGCAGTTAGCGTAGTTGGGTCGGCTGACACTGCATAATGTGCTGACTGCTTGGCGGGTTAGCGAGACATTGAGTCAGCCGTTGACATTGACTATGTAGAATATGCTGATCAGCACTTATTATCTGCCGTGGGTGCAACTGGACGCCTGGTACTGTTACCAAACTGTAGTACTGCTTGATTTGTTGGTCGTTGGTCATGTTGAGCAACATAGAGTACGAACGTTGGTCATGTTGAGCAACATTGATAACGAACAGAACGGTTTTCCCTGCTCTCCCCTTGAAAACCATTCTAAGAATTTTTTAAAATTAAAACAAAAATTCCTTATGGATTTTACAAGTTGGCTACACACTTTGACTTAGAATTGACTTAGATTATCCGTTCTGGTATCCAAACTGTAAGATTTTGATCAGGTGTTTCTAAGCCAGAAAAAAACTTTGGCCGCCTCTTTGGCGCTTACAATGACTCTCTCGCTCTGCTCCTGCTGGCGCTGTTTTTGTGAAAGCTGTGTTCGGAATTCGTTCGTGAGCGCTGCAAACTGCCGAAGCATACAAAAAACAAAATCGACGTGCTGCCTAAAAGGACCCCCGCAACCCCCGCAAAATTACAAAAACAATTATACAAAATCCAAAAAAAAAACCTTACTGATTGTGTGGCATAGCTCCATCCTTTAAACC
>JBAMCJ010007126.1:12500-18975 GCA_037075205.1 Drosophila prostipennis
ATGACTGATTGGTACTGTACTGGATCTTCCAGCACGCAATCCGATTTGCAGCAAGCTATTTGAAAACCAGGATCCAACGGAGTTGCCACAGGTTGACAGTTAAGCATGTTGTGTCTCTCAAGCATGTTGTGTCTCTCAAGCATGTCCTTAATGTAGAGCTGCTGGTTCATTTGTATAGCTCCAATTTAGCCTTCGCGCTTTATCTGCATTCCTAGAAACATTTCCAGTTGACCCTTATCTACGCACTTGAACTTTATGGCAATCTTTGTTTATTATATATTATTATTATATAATTATGTCTTCTTTTTCTGGCAAGCAAGAAGCAAATCATCAACGTAGATAAGTATCATGCAAAGTCGGCCATCTACAAGTCGGCCTTTATCGCATAGGGCTTCGTTTAACGTTCCATGCCACTCCCTTCCTGATTGCTTTAAGCCATATATTACCTTGTTCAATCGTTAGACTTGATGTGGTGATACCTCGTCAATGTATCCCTCAGGCTGTTTCATATAGACAACATCGTTTAGCTCGCTATTCAGGTAGGCCATGCACAGGAAGCAAAAACTCTTGTGTAGCCACAAAGTTCAGAACGTTGTATTGCTTTCTCGGACGTCCAGGCTTGCCAGTTCGCACCAGCTTTGGTCGGCCAGGACCGATTCGCACGCCTTCCATCTGGTGTTCGTAAATGCTGATGCTGTCCCTTGGGTAAATCGGTCAGGATCCAAGTACCATTTTTTTCCAGTGTATTCCTTTTCCATGGATTCTTTCCAGTAAGCAACCTGCTTGCCAAGTGTATCTACCAGGAAGCAAAACTCTTGTGTAGCCACAAAGTTCAGTACGCTGTATTGCTTTCTCGGACGTCCAGGCTTGCCAGTTCGAACCAGCTTTGGTCGGCCAGGACCGATTCGCACGCCTTTCACCTGATGTTCGTCTGCCTCACGATTCTCATCGTCGTTCTGGAACTCTGTCGGCATGACCTCCGGCTCGGATTCAGCCTCTTCTGCGCTTTGGAATTCTTCGCTTAAAATGTCTTCCTTTTCGAAGTGATCTGGCTGCATTTTGTCTGTTTTTAGCAAGGATGTGGATCCGGAAGAATGGGATGCCTCGTCAGTATCCAAAGGAAAATTTCTAGTCGTACTTTCTTCGAATAAAACATCACGTTTTTCGATGACTTCACTTGCCTCCTTATCATTCAGCCTGTACGCCTTTAAAACCAGCGAGTATCTTATAATCCCTTCCTTTTGCTTGGAACTTGCTGTGCCGTGTTTTATCTAAGGCGACCGCTATAGAGCCAAATGTTCGCATTCCCAAAACACTGGGTTTCTTCCCGTACCATGCTTCATAAGGTGTTTTCCCAATCAAAGCGGTTGATGGCGACCTGTTCCTTATGTAGCAAGCAGTTTGGATAGCTTCTGCCCACAAAACTCTCCTAGATCAGCTTGTACTAGCATGCTTCTTGCCATCTCGACAAGGTACAGTGGTTGCGCCCATAGGCCAAAAATCAAAAAATCGATAGTACCAAAAATTATCGATAAGTATACAAATTGTCTCAAAAATGACCACGCTTCTTAATGGCAAACCGGATTTTTCTGGGAATCTAACGGGACTTTCTAAAAATAGAACGCAAAGCGTGAACACTTGTTAAATTTTGCAGCGCAGCGGCGTTACTTTAGCATTTCGTCAAAACAAAGTTGCACTTTAAAGTGGTCAAACGTTCGCAAGAGAGGTCCGAAAAAGTTTATTTAAAATGAACTTTAAAGTTTCAGGTATTTACTTTAATAAGTTATTTTTGTGAAATTAATCTGTTTGATTTGTTATTTTTTTGTGTATGTTTGATTATTAATCCTTTATTTATGTATTATGTGAACGTCATTTTCATGTTTAAATAGACTTTTAGATATGTTGCCCCCCGATGCCCCCTTTAGGAGTGTTACCAGTGTATTTGTCAATGTTTGAAGGTAATAAAAACGTTAAGTGTAGCTGCTAATACTTGCTAATTTGTGTGTATTCATTAATAAACTTATGCTGTCTTATTGTTTTTAGGGTCAAATTTGCGACGCAGGTTGCTGCTCTTCCTTTGCTTTTGTGATGTTTCTTTTGTGTTCGTCATTTGTGTTTGTAGACAATTTTGGATATTCTCGAAAGATGTCTTGCATACTGACAAATACAGATTTAATTAATACACTTCTGTTGCGTTCATATTCTTTTATAACAAATCAGAGAAAACTACCAAAGAAAGACAAATCAAGATTGTTTTTTTCTACATTTGATTTATTAGAAGATATTTGTTAAATTTTGTTTTTTCGTTGTTTTTTGTACTGAAATTAAAATCGAAATGATTTTGTTTTTGTTTTTTATGATTTAAATACATTGAAAGAACTAGAGAACCTCATTTGTTTATATTTCGAAAAGCTTGTGGAGAGGGTGAGAGGAGTTACACTTTCACAAATTTATACTGAAGATAATTTAAATATACATATCTTGGATGCTAATAATGAAATTTTAGCACTGTAACTTCACTGGAAGTATCTTTGCGCACCATCGCCATACTAAGGTGCTATGTGAGCTATAGGATAGAGTCTTCCGATGTAGCCAACTTTTTTACTCTATATTCTCAATATTTTTTTAGATTTTTGAGGAAAATTTCATAACGATATCTCAACGGGAAATATTTATGGCCGCGGCTCCATACAAGCCCAACCAGTGTGCAGTGTGGACCCCAGAGATGGAAGTCGCCTTGGTGGACCTCTGGGGAGACCACATCGAAGACATAAGGGGCCCGAGGAAAAACTCACATGTATATCAGATGATGTCCATGACCATGGGAGAACAGGACATAGATGTATCGTGGACTGAAGTACGCACGAAGTTGGAGAACCTCACGCGGAAGTACAAGTAAGTCAACATAAAATGCACTGAAATTTTTTTGTAAGATAATATTTTTTTTTTCAGAAAAGAGAAAGAAATGGTCGGCCCCAGTGGTGGCGCACCATCGAACTGGACATTGTTTGATAAGGTGGATCGAATCCTCGGGAGTTTCGCGGTCCACAACATGGAATCCCGTATGGTGCAGACCACCCGTAATGTATTCAAATATAAATTAAAATTCTAAATATTAACAATGTTTCTCTTAGGATTGCAGAGCTTTTGTCATGAAACCGAGGAGGACATTATAGAGCTAGACCCCTCAGAGATGGCAATACCTGAGCCACGCTCGGAATCAGCAACCTCTGGTGGGGAGCCAGCCTTACGCGCGACCTCCTCAGGTGCAGAGCCACCTAGGAAGCGTGGTAAGCTGGCAACCCACCAGGAGCTTATAGATCTGGCTAGAGAGCGGAACGACATACAGAGGGAGCAACAGCAGTAGACCCATGAGCACCAGAGGGAGACGAGGGAAATACTCCGCGGCATGGCAGAACAAAATGCGGCGTTTCAAGCCAGCCTTCTGGAAATTTTAAAAAGCAACAAACAATAAAAACAATTAATTTATAATTTCATTATTTTATTTTAGATAACGATTTACAAATAACGAGTTCATGTTGATCAATTAATCCAAATAATTTATGATTTTATTTATTTATTTTAGATTACAATTTACAAATGGCAGAGCAGAATGTGGCCTTTTAAGCCATTCTACTTAAAATCTTAAAAAACAAAAGCAAATAATTTATAATTTTTCCTCAAAACATTGAGGAAATCCTATTTTCTCAAATCCTTTGACGCAGTCATCAACCAGTTCTTCAGTTAAAAAATTGGCTGGCAAGTACTCATCTGCGAACTCTGAAATAAATGCCCGGCAAAACTCATGAAGAATATTGCAAACACTGTTGGCTGACACTGCGAACAGCCTTCCTATAGTCCGGTATTCTGCCGAGCTACCCAAGGTATAGAGTGCAATAGCGGAACGCTTCGACAAAGGAATTGCTTTGCGAAATGATGTGTCCCTTTTTCGCAGCACTTCCAGTCTTGAGACTAAAATGGAAAATATATCCTTCTCCAACCGAAAACTTTCTTTAAAGAACTCCTCATTGTTTTCCGCTACGTCCTTTTACCAGAATTAACCAAATCTTTTCTAAAAGGGCTGTGGCTTATTTACCTTTTATTTGTGCTAATAAACATTGACTCACATGCATCCAAATACTTCGCGGAACTGAGCAGACTCTGAAAGCGTTATTAATGTCCTCTTCGTCCATGTGGTTCATATCTTCATCGAATTCCAACAATTCGGCAATGGTCTGATTTAATTTATTTTGCTGCTCTTGAGCGGCAGCTAATATAATTGGAATATTCAATGAAATATTCATATTTTATTTTTATTTTCACTTGACACTAGAAACGGAAAACTTAAACGGTAAACGGTAGACGGTAGTGTGAACCCGAATTCCATTTTTTCACCATCTTCCCAACGTTCCCCCAAAAAATACTGTAATGTGAATAGGCTATTACTCTAGCAATCCGTTGTAAGTATTTTTTATACGAATAATTATATTACAATGCACAATATTACAAAATCGTTTTTTTACAGCGGGATTTAAAGAAAGATTTTCCCTGGAAGATACCGAGTTCGACAGGATAACCCAGAAGTTTTTCCAGTACGCCCAGGACAGGATATCTAAGAGTCAGAAGCAGATGAAAGTAAAAGTTTAAGTACTCCAAAAGAATCTCATATGTTAAAGAGTCCCATAAATGTACCATGAAGTACCACAAATTCTCATTACCCCTTTTAATTTCATTAATTTTTATGATTTGTGTGATACCATATTTAAAAAAATATTAAAATAAAAAAGAAAAACCAAAAATTTAGTACTGCTTTCACTGTAGGAATGAAATGGAATGAAACACCTTTTATAATCTTTTTCGATCCGCTACTAATATTAATTTCGGCTAGTTAATGATATTAAAATCGCCTCGCAAAAGATATCACCAAAGGCTCGCAAACGATCCGTTTACGAGCTATCGAAAACGAAACTTTCTCTGCCACAAACTGAGCGACCAGTGATTCGTTTTTTCATCGTTTTTGGATTCGAGGCGATAGCCGTTTTCCGTTTAAGTTTCGCGTAACTATCGTTTGCGATATCGCTAACGAACACTTGGTCCACTGGGCGTTTTGACATATCAAGCGAGGACCTTTTTCGTCAAGAATAACTACAGGGGTGGTCAAAAGTATTTTCACAAATTTTAATGTTAACTGTACTCATATTTTGAACTTATAATATAAACTTTTGGCACCTATAGAAAGAGCACTTCAATTCCGTTTAAATGACACAAAAATGTTCTTAACCCATTAAGACCCCTTTGAAAAGTGGGCAAATTTTGTAAAAGTCAAATTTTAAACTTTTTTCCTGGGGCTTAAAACAAAAGTGTTTTGATGCAAAGTTGTTCCCCAATCAAAATTAATAATAACTGCAAAAAAAAAAATTTCAAAATATTTTTCCTTGTATTTTTTATGATTTTTTGAATGGAGACATCTCAGAAAAATTTTGTATGAAAAGGAGGAAAAAGCGGCTAAAATTGTCATTTTTAGCTATTTTCAAAAAATCATAAAAAATACAAGGAAAAATATTTTGAAAATTTTTTTTTTGCAGTTATTATTAATTTTGATTGGGGAATAACTTTGCATCAAAACATTTTTGTTTTAGGCCCCAGGAAAAAAGTTGAAAATTTGACTTTCAAAAAAAATTGTCTAATTTTCTAACTTTTCAAAGGGTGCTTAATGGGTTAAGAAAATTTTTGTGTCATTTAAACGGAATTGAAGTGCTCTTTCCATAGTTGCCAAAATGTTTATATTATAAGTTCAAAATATGAGTACAGTTAACATTCAAATTTGTGAAAATACTTTTGACTAGGGTTGTATAGTTAAAAAATGTTAATTACCATTGTTTTGTAAAATACTTTCTCTGTTATCCATTAAAGCTATAACTTGTACTCGTATTATCCCTGGCTAAGAATTGGTAGCTTTTCTGAGATTGACCAAGTAATAACGACTCAAGAAGGTGAGTTTATAATTTTAGATTTTTTTCTATGTAAACGCTGGGACTCATTTTTTTCGTTTACTGTTAAGTCACTGATCAATATTAAAAAATATTTTTAAATTATTTTAAGTATGCAGATCTAAAGAGCTGTTAGTCCCAAAAAGTTGAGGCCAAATATTTGCAATTCGAGTGTACATTTTAGGAGATATGCATTAGAGCCCTGCACGAGTATACTCGTAGAGCCATTTTTCTCCCATTTCAAAAAACAGCTCGAGTAAATCAGCTCACAAAAATTTTCAAATCGAATAGCTCAGCTCCTAAATTTTTACAATGAGCTACTCGACTCGTTCGAAAACAAAGGACTATGGAATCATAAGCTCATGGAATCATGGGCTCGAGTAGCTCTGTTTCGACCGGAGCTGAAAAAACCTTTTATTTTTTATTTTGCTTTAATTTGGATGAAGGATTTGTGGCTTTTTATGCAACCGCTATATCTTAAGATC
>JBAMCJ010007128.1:0-19816 GCA_037075205.1 Drosophila prostipennis
AGTTTACAAAAAAAATCGACGTCACCCTACTTGAAGACAACCTTAATTTTCTGGTAAAGAACATCTCCCTGATTAAGAAATGGGCACTTATAATTTTTTTATGATGTCAATTTTTTTTAAGTGTAAAAAACGTTTTTGGCCCTTTTTTATGTTTTGTCTTTTGTTCTTGTAAACCGATTTTGGTCATCTTAGACTTACTTTACAGGTAATAGAATGACCTTTGACTTTCTTATACACAGCATTGAGATCCAGTCATTAGTTTAGAAGCTACACCTCGTCAAAGTCTAAAAAAAGGGAAAAAATTCAATTTGGACCGGCATATATCCGATCATTAAAAATACACGCCTAAAAACCGAAATTAGTTTTATAACTTCTTCTGGTAGATTGTTCTTTGACAAAAAAAACAAGCTAATGATCATTAGAATCCACCAGTAAATGCACTTTATATGAATATTTTAAGTTTGGGACAATGGTGATTTTTTCGCCGTTTACAGCTGTTAACTGAGACAACAGGGCCTTAACATGGCTTTAACAGGACTGTAATACCCTTTTTACCCAGCTTGAAAAATCTATATAAAATGGAACGCTTGGTTGATTTTTGAGCTGATGGTCTTATTGTTTTGCTTAAAGTCCAATCTTTAAGAATAAACTATAAAACTAATTTCGGTTTTTAGGCGTGTATTTTTAATGATCGGATTTATGCCGGTCCAAATTGAATTTTTTCCCTTTTTTTAGACTTTGACGAGGTGTAGCTTCTAAACTAATGACTGGAACTCAATGCTGTGAATAAGAAAGTTAAAGGGCATTCTATTACCTATAAAATAAGTCTAAACTGACCAAAATCGGTTAACCAAAACAAAAGATAAAAAATAAAAAAGGGCCAAAAACGTTTTTTACACTTAAAAAAAAATTGACATCATAAAAAAAATTATAAGTGCCCATTTCTTAATCAGGGAGATGTTCTTTACCAGAAAATTAAGGTTGTCTTCAAGTAGGGTGACGTCGATTTTTTTTTGTAAACTAGTGTTATTAATCTCCATTACGCAATTTCCCCACACTAAACATTTTGAGATAATTGTAGGCTGTTTTCAAAATGTGTTTTTCATTGGAAAAATTGACGTCAATTGGGGCGACATATCAACCCACTTGTATGTTCCGCTAAAGCTAAATTCCCGCCACATAAGTTCCTTCAAAATTCTGTTAAAGCGTTCAACAATTGAAGCTTTTACATTTGAAAAGGTAGAATAATGATTAATTCCATATTGTTTCATCAACGCGTTAAATTGTTTGTAAAAAAATTAAGTTCGATCATCCGTTTGTAAATTCTTTGGTGTTCCACGTCCAGATTTAAATATTTTTTCCATTGCCATTGAGACATCTTTAGCGCTTTTTGATTTTAATGCTTCTCCCCAGGCATATTTGCTAAAACAATCCACAATAGTCAAAATATAAACAAATCCTCCGTTAAGCTTTGAATACTTTCCCATTTCCACTAAATCTGCTTGCCAGAGATCAATTATAACCTTTTTCACTACCCTTCGACGTTTAAAATTACGTCGACACGGAGCATGAATATCTTTAACAATACCCAATTTATCACACATAGTTTTTGGTAATAGAACTTTCTTACTATTGGAGTTAGATTACCTTCTATTTCAACCGACTGTGATTTTAAAACTGATTTCGGTTGAGTAACATATTGTAAAACATAGTTTTCAACATTATTAATCTTATTAATCTTTGTTATTATATTGTTATTATATTGTACTTATTTTCGTATAAAGGTCTCGCCTTAAGGGAGGAGATACATATAGAACTGCAATTTTGTCATGTTTTTTGTGATTTTTATAACATTGTTCTTATATAATTTTAACCAATTTTTATTTTGTTTCTGTCTTTCAAAATGGCGGCCGTGGAAATTTTTTTGTCAGGCAGTATTAAAAAAAAGTAGGCCAGCTGCGGATCGGCCGATTTTTATATAACCAAGTTTATATTGTTAAGAACTTACATAGAACATCTCAAAAACTCTGGTCGTGGCACTTTTTCAAAGTCAAAAATGAACTTTTTTCATATTTTTTGTTGTTTTTGGCTTATAAAAAATACTTAAACGTAAAAATTTATACATTAAGTAGGTTCAGACAGTGGGCAATTTTATTACAAACATTTCTGCAAAGGCAGCATGCTGAGAAAAACGTAGTTTCGAGAAAAAGGCATTTAAAGTAATGATATATATCTGCTGCAAAAGGAAGGTGGGTGCCTTCATCCCGGTATAAGTTCCAAAATAGATCGAATTTCTTCGTGAAACTTTCTTGACAAATTCTTAAAGAGTTATTCTAACAATTAAAACAATAAAAAAAATATGTATCTCCCCCCTTAACTAAACAAGTCTCCAAGTTTTCATCGACATATTTTTTCTATCTAATCTATTGGGTTCCCGCAATTTTTAATTCCTTTCTGTTGGGTATTCAGGTTATCGTCGCCATCGATGTGCAACACCACAACAGTTTTAATATCTCTTTTTAAAATATCTGAATGCTCTTTTTCGTGTGAAAAGTGATTAAACTTGTCGACAAACATTTTGTTTATAAGGTAATTTAAAGTTTGTACACCTTATTTATTCAATTAATATATCATTTTAGCCTTTCGCAGTTCTTCTAATTTAGACATGATCTCGTTATTGTGACTAGTGTTGCCAGCGGCCTTTGAGGCTATTAAAAGCTGCAATCTTTCAACTAATTCATTGACATCATCCCAATATATATAATTGAGTTTTTTTCCTTGTAGGCACATGTATCCCAATCCCTTTTTAATTGCATTTTTTTGTTTTGATTGGATTTGGGTGGATATAGCTGATGGGGGTATATTTTCATTGCTCCTGAAATTTTTAATAATGTTTGTCTACTTGTAAACTGTAGTTCCTTTTATTTGATTATTTGGATCAAAATCTATTCTATGTGCACTTGTCTCAGTAATGATGTCTTTATAATTTTTCAAGTCTGTGTTACTGAATTGTGTGGGGTTATTATGAACAATAAGAGAATAAAGCCCAGGAGTTAAATCCTACGTGCTTCCTTGATAATTGAACTTTATTACTACACCCAGAAAAAAAAGACCGAAAAAATCTAAGACCGAATTTCTTACATTACTACCGTTTTGTTCTTTTATTTTTTTAAGACCATATTCTTATATTGATACCAAAGGGTATTGATTTAAGACCAGTAAATTTAGATTTAAGTTGAACTTATGCACGCGCGCGTAACATGGTGCGATGGCCCAGTTGGTAAGGCGTCTGCCTCTGATGCGAGAGGACCCCGGTTCAAAAACCGAATAAGTCAAAGTAAGTAAAAAGTTTTTCAAATGTATTTCAATTAACATTTCCTTTATAACTTTAAGAACAAAAATGTATTAAAAAAGTTAAGTTGTTAATTTACTAATTACAAAAAAAAAACAAGAAAGGAAGCTAGCTTCGGCCAGCCGAAGCTTATATACCCTTGCAGATAATTCCTATTAATCACTAATTTTCCGATCGTTCCTATAGCAGCTATAAAACATTTAATAAGACTCATATCCCAGAGTAGAAGAGAATACAATAAAAGTCAACGAAGCAATAATTTATTTCCTATTATATTCCCATTAATTTTTCGATCGTTTCTATGGCAGCTACATGATATAGTCGTCCGATTTTGAAAAAATTTTATTCGAAATTCAGAATTAGATAAAAAATGGCATTACCAAAAGTAGGAGGTTCTAGGTTCAAAACCACCCAAGATAAATTTTTTTTTACACTTTGTTCCCCGATTATTCCTATGGGAGCTATATGATATAGTTGTCCGATCCGGCTCGTTCCGACTTATATACTACCTGCAATAGATATAAGACTTTTGGGAAAGTTTTAGCCCGATAGCTTTAAAACTGAGAGACTAGTTTGCGTAGAAACAGACGGACAGACGGACGGACAGACGGACGGACAGACGGACGGACAGACGGACATGGCTAGATCGACTCGTCTAGTGATGCTGATCAAGAATATATATACTTTATGGGGTCGGAAACGTCTCCTTCACTGCGTTGCAAACTTCTGACTGAAATCATAATACCCTCTGCAAGGGTATAAAAATAAGTTGTGTTGTGAGCGGGAATTGAACCTCGTACCCCCAAAAACAAAATAGTACCAGAATCCAGCACCCTGGCCCCTGGGCCATGGCCTTATTATTTCCTTCCATGGCAGAACGCTTACAGAAGCATTCAAAAAAATTTATTTTTTTACTAAAAATAAATATAAATTTAAGTACGTTTCGTTCTTAAAGTAAGAACAGCGGTCTTAAAAATCCGTTCTTAAAATAATACCATAAATTCTAATAATGATACCAAACGGTATAAAGCTATTTTTGAGACTCAAACAGACACGTTTTCAGACACAATCAGAACAATTTTTTCCCTGAGTGTACCTATACGTAATTCACTATTTCCCAAATTTAAGGATTTAGGGGTTGATTAACTTTTTCTTGGTCCATAAGCGTTGTCCAGAACTTTTTTTCTCGATAGACTGCTAATATTAAAATCATAGTCTGCATAAATTAGACTGCTAGCATCTGCTTCTATTTCTAGCGGTGTTTCTAGTGGTGTTTCTAGCGGTGTTTCCGGCTCTGATCCCAATTCAATATGTGACTGTAAAAAATATTTAGCATCTGAGACACAGTATCATCATGAATATAAATTTTTGTTTCTCCATTTCGCATATGATTATCATCATAACCATAATCATGATCATCATCGTCATCATAACTTAATTGATGTTTCTTAAGCTTTTTACTGGGGGTTTCATTTTTAAATATTTCATTCTTAGAACCGATGATTTATCTTCGTTTGTATTCATAAACTTTCGTTTTTTATTTTTACTAACTAGTACATTTAAGGGATCTGTTATTGGCTTAAAAATTTCTTCCAACTCGTAAGCATTTTGTGTCTTAAAATGTTTTAGATCATCGAAGTTTTTCTTCAATGCATTTCTTGTTTTAGTAAGCTGACTTAAAATAAATTGACTCATTTTGTCTGCTCTCAAAACTTTCACCAACGTCAGCACAAAAGATGTATTACCGGTGAATGAACTATACTTTAAAGGGTTACATTTTATACTAATGAAAGTTATAAAATATATATATTATTTATGGTAGGTAGGTAGAAGTGGTGAGGTCCTCCCTGAGGACCTCCAAGTAGAGCTGAGCTCCGTTTTGATCCACTCCCTCCACTTGTTGTGTCCGCGTTCTCTTCAGTACCAGCCTGCGTAATTTAGAAAACCTAGGATTGCAGTTATCCTTTGCTTTCCTATTTCTCCCAATGATTCCAGCTGATACGCCCCGAAGTATCTCGCCCTGATGCGGTTTAGTGCTGGGCAATGACACATCATGTGCTCAGGTGTCTCCTGTGTGTCTGTTCCTTTGCAGCTTCTGCCCAATGGCCCAATGGCCTGTGATGAGTGCCGTGATCCTTCTAATATCCCTTTTACTTTTGGTTATTAGCTCTCGAGTTCTCTTGCTATTGACGGTTGGCCAGCAGAGCTTTGATCTGCTGAGACCCTGCTTTTCTGACCAACTTTTACTGGCTTGTGTCTTGTAGTATTCGTGAATCCTTGCTTGGACTTTATTTAGGGATTCAGGTAGACTAGTTGTAGGGAGGTGGAATTTCGATTCTATCCCCCAGCTTTCAGAAAATTCCAGCCCCTACACCACAATCCATATTGGAGCCATCAGTGTAGAGTGATACCTCATCTTGTCCGGTTACTCTGTCATTCTCCCAGTCTTCTCTCGTCGGAAAGGTAGTCGTGAATCCGTTTCCGAATCTTATCTCCGCTGTCATATAATCCGTTTTGTTCTTTGCCAGATAATTGTTGTCCTCTAAGATACGGCAGTGCCCTGTGTGGTAGCCTTTCCAGCATTTAATTGCCTTCAGTCTGGCCGCACTCTGCTCTATCCTTTATGAAAAGTTCTATAGGCATTATATCCATAATAGTGTTCAACGCGGCAGCCAGGCATGATCTTAATTCCCCTGTAGCTCCTGCGCAAGCTGATCTCTGTATTTTTGTCAGCTTGGTAATATTGTATGCTCTTGTCAGGGCTGGCCACCATACTAGTGCCCCGTATGTGAGAATTGGCCTCACCACTGCTCTGTAAAGCCATAATCTTATCATAGGGTGTAAACCCCAGTTTTTGCCGAACATTTTCCTGCACGAGTAGAATGCTTTACTGGACTTTTTTACTCGTTCCGTGATGTTCTGTTTCCACGAGAGCTTCGAGTCTAGTATCACTCCGAGGTACTTAGCTTTACCCGATAGCTCGAGTTCGATTCCATCTATTTTTGGTTTACTGTATGTTGGGATCTTTGTTCTTCGCGTGAAGAGCATTAGTTCGGTTTTACTCGGTTTATACCTAGTCCGCAGGTTTTTGCCCATTCATTGAGTCGGGTAAGGGCCCCCGTCATTATGTTAGTAATAACATCTGGGAATGGTCCTGATACTAGCAGCACTATTTCGTCTGCGTAGGCTACTACTTTTACTCCTCCGCTATTGAGCTCTCTCGATCGAAAGAGTTTATCGCCCATTTGATTCTTTCAATGGTTATGATATCCTTTGTGTGGGTTGATTGATGAGCCCTCTGACCTTCAGTAGGTTCTGGTTTTTCTCGAAGGTTGCCTGGTTGCCACTGTTGTAGTCGCTGATCCGTCTTGTTTGTGTAGTAGAGTTGGGCTGTTATACCCTTTGGCAAGGACCTTGCTTAGTCTAGCCAAGTCCTTTATACCTTCGAGCGATTCGCAGTAAGTCCTCCAAGAGTCTTTCTTGGCTGCGTATATCGCTTTTTTGTATACTTTTTGTGCTTCTTTGTATGGCTCATATTTCTTGGTAGCATAGCTGGAGTTATAGGCTTTTCTTGCCCTCTTTCTCAGAGTGCATAGCTCTTTGGTCCACCACAAGGCGTGTTGTTTTTTAGGGTATGAAACCTTGCATGTTTCCTTATATGCATTGTTTAGAATGCTTGTTAGGTCCTCTACTTCCTTGTCCAGGGTCGTCGTAGAGATTTGTACCCGTATTCTTCTGTTACTAACTTCCGAGTAGACAATCTTACCGAATTTGTCATAGTTTGTTCTACGGGGGTTACGTTTCGGTTCCGGTTTGCTAATCGGAATCGAAATTTCGAAGAAAATGTACCTGTGATCTGAAAAGGAATGTTGTTTCGACACTATCCACTTGTCAACCTTATATTTACTAAATTCTGTCTGTAAAGTGAGGTATAACACATCTAGTGCTTGGGAATATAAAGGTGGGTGTGTTACCTATAATACATATGGTAAATGGTAATGGCAAATAATATTATCAAAAAGAGACTCACCCCATTTCGTTAGTTTCCGGGATTCCCCATAGTGTGTGCCTCGCGTTAGCGTCGCATCCGAGCACCAGGGTCGTCTTAGTGTCTTCCGCCCATTGCAGCAGCTTGATGACTGGCTCAGGTGGAGCCGGTACATCATGGGCCATGTAGGATGAGGCTATCACCATCGATGTCCCATCCGCCGCCAAGAATCTGGGAACTGCTAGATCCGGTGTGCTAAGAGTGGAGCATAGAAGATCGTTATAGTTATTCTTTATAATAATACCAGCTTTCGGCCTACCTGTCGAGTTAGTATAAAAGAGTGTATATCCTTGTTGTGTTAGACCCTAAATTTGTCCGTCTCGAGTTCATGGTTCTTGAACGATGCCTATGTCAATGTTCCTCTCGCTGAGAAGAACTGAAAGATTGGCTGAAGCATGCGTGCTGTGCTTCAAGTTTATCTGCACGACTTTAGGCATCGGTGTTGGGTGTTATGTCTGGGGTCTTATCGTCGATGACCAGGTCATCCAACAGCTTGTTGGTGTCATCGACCTCCTCGAGAACATCATCCGGCTCTGCCAGGAAGACCTTGATCTTGGCCTTACGTAGGCCATACCGGATGGTGAAGTCGGCCTTCTCAAGCTGCGTCAGGCAGCGCTGGTTGATGAGGAAGAGGAACGGCTGGCTCGTCTTCATCTCCTTCTCTACCTTGAGTATCGCCCAGTCCTCTGTTTGCACTTCTGGGTTCTGAGCCCTCAGCAGCGACAGCACCTTTCCTTCGTCAGTCTGCTCCTTTGGCAACCAAATGCGAGCCCGCGGCCTCCTTGGAATCTCCCTGGCGTGGACGAGCCTAATGCTAAGGCCGTCCCATGCATTTCCAATCTTGGATATGCATTCCGCCAGGAAGGACCTTGAGAACGAGTAATCGCACTTGATCACCCGGTGCCCTCTGACCATGTCCGACAAGTCGGACTGATAGCCTTTCAGCTTTCATGTCGGCCACCTTGACCTCGATCTCCTCCCACTTCTGCGACAGCAGGCGTCCGTCGTCGTGCAGGTTGTCCACCAGTGGCATCGCGAGGCTGTCTCTGGCTACGTCGCTGAATTTCTTGGCCTTCTTCACAAAGGAGGTCGGTCATTATATATATATTTGTTATTGCTCTTTTGGGTAGCTGATCAATTAGTTTTTATATCCGTTACTCGTAGAGTAAAAGAGACTTAGAGTCACTAGCCGAGTCGATATAGCCATGTCCGTCTGTCCGTCCGGATGAACGCAGAGATCTCGGAAACTATAAAAGCTAGAAGATTTGTATTTTGCATGCAGATTCTAGGAGTTCCTACGCAGCGCAAGTTTATTTCAAAAAGGTGCCACGCTTCCTCTAACGCTCACAATTGCTTATAAACGATTTAAAAAATTTGAATATTTCGGAAAAGTAAAAATGCAGTTTTGTTGTGCTTATCAATACCTATCGAAATCTTGAAGAAATTTTTTAAATCGGACCATTCGTTAAAAAGTTATAGCTGATCAAAGTTTATATCTCCATCTCCCTCGCACTCCCTTTAGCTGAGTAACGGGTATCTGATAGTCGGGGCACCCGAATATAGCGTTCTCTCTTGTTTTAATATAAGTTTGGGGCGGGGTTGTATGTCACCCAGTTGAACAACAGATTTCAAAATGGTTAGATCATTGACTCTATCAGTGAATGGAAATAGTTCCGTTATAAACAAATTTATTACCCACCAATCAAATTAATCGGGGAATATGAGTGTGTTCTAATTGAGTTTAACATGTACAACTGAATTCCCAACGTGGATGTAAATAACAATCTCTTTCATATTGGTGATAAAGTTATTATTATTCCCACCGGCTCCAATGAACTCAACGATATTTCTCAATTTATTTACATAAAGTTAAAGGATTATAATCTGGAAAATACAGTGAAAATTGTAAACAATAACAATACACTTCAAGTGGAAATATTTAGTAGTAAAGAAAATGTTTACTTTAATAGGGAGAGGTCAATAGGTCAATTGTTTGGTTTCAAGCAAAAAGTGTTAAATGCAAACCAATATCACTTGTCCGATAATGCTGTCAACATTTTAAAAATTAATTTAATTCGTTTGGAATGTAATATTGTGAGTGGCTCTTACGTAGATAATACACCAAATCACGTATTACATGAGTTTGCTATTTCGGTTCCACCGGGCTATAAAATGACTGTGACACCACACAATCTCATCTAACTGTAACTAACTATAAAAAAATAGTTTTTAAAAGTTTGGAGTACTTTTGGTGTGAGTATTATTGACTTTTAAAAGTGTCCCAACTTACAGACCCCTTTTTCAAAATGTCGTTTTTTAACACATTTCAAAAAAAATTATTTTTTAGTTTTCCCTAAGGAAAAAAAATTTTCTTTTTTGGTTTTTTTAAAGCTAATAGACTAACGTTTCGATCAGTACCAAATGCGTGAAGTTTTATAAGTGAATGTCGATATGGCAGATTAAAAAGAAAAGGTGTACCAACCTACAGACCTCTCCCCTATGTATTCAAAATCAGGACTTGTAAGGACTTGTCAGGACACGAAGGCTAACTTAATTTCCAAGGAGTTGTTAAGAGAGTAGCAACCGATGCACAGTGGGGCGAAAAATCCAAAAGTCTGCCTTAAATCAGCGGAGCCCTATAGCGTTTATCTTTTGATAGGGTATTGTTAAAGGCAATTAAATATGTAAAAAAATTGAATTTTTTTAGTGCAATTTTTTTGTTGTAGTAAATTTTTAAGAAAAAAAAATTGTTTTTTTTAGGAAAAAAATATAAATAAAGTACTTATAGGATTCTAAGTTTCCCAATATTTATACCCGTTACTCGTAGAGTAAAAGGGTATATTGTATTCGTGCAAAAGTATGTAACAGCTAGAAGGAAGCGTTTCCAACGCCATAAAGTATATATATTTTTGATCAGGATCACAAGCCGAGTCGATCTAGCCATGTCTGCCTGTCTGTCTGTCCGTCTGTCTGTCTGTATGAACGCTGTGATCTCGGAAACTACAAAAGCTAGAAGGTTGGGATTACCAACACATATTCTTGGGCTTCCTACGCAGTGCAAGTTTATTTCAGCCGAGCGCCACGCCCCCTCTAACGCCAACAATCACCCATAATCGCACACAAACGATACTAAAATGTGTATGTCGCCCACATTTTTAAAGATTTTGGATAAGTCTAAATGCAATTCTGTTGTGTTTAGTTATACCTATCGAAATGTAGAAGAAATTTTTTAAATCGGACCATTCGTTAAAAAGTTATGCCTGATCAAAGTGTATATCTCCATATCCCTCGCACTCCCTTTAGCCGAGTGACGGGTATTAGATAGTCGGGACACCAACCCGACTATAGCGTCCTCTCTTGTTTTTAAATTGGTATGTGATTTCTATAGCTGTCATGGAATCGGCCAAGAAAATATTGCATATTTAAAAAAAAAAGTGGGTATAAATCTTTGATTATATCTCGATATCATAAACAGTTTATAATTTATAATTTATATTATAATTTAAATTATAATTTTAATTTTTTATTCACTTACATCTTCATCGCTACTGTCAGAAGAGTCAAAAATAGTCGAGTATTCATGCTGTAAGTGCGCGCGGAGAAACCAGGGCTGGCGACAATTCAAATTACGAACATTTCTTGCTAACTTTAAGCGCGGTTTTCTCAGAAGAGGCACAAAAGGACAGGCTAATTTTTTCAGAATTTGTAGTTAAATATCTAAACTTAAAAAAAAAAAAAGAATTAAACGGGGATCTAGGGTGTAACACTACTTTACGTCCAAGAATATCAAAAAAACCCAATTATTTTGGACCACTATTAAAAAATTAAAAAAAAAGTAATTATGCACTTACAATTTTTTTTTTAGGCAATATTCTAAGAATTGGTTGCTCTTAAAATTTCAGTCGGTACATATACAACTTAGGTCCATAGGCGCTTTCAGACAAATTTCATAAATACTTTTATTTTTTATTGGCTAAAATTCTATTTCGAAAAATCAACTTTAAAAATCTGTTGTGGGAGAACCATTCATCACAGATCACTTTTTCTTTTTGATTTGTATAGAGAATTCAATTCTTTTTAATGTTGCATTGCAACATTTTGGAAAATCTTAAAAAAAAAATCCATTTTGGCAGGCTTTTTGTTCTAGGCGCCCCAGTGTGCGATGGTACAATCGCCACTGATAATATCGATGTTACTTTTCGCAATAATTGTATGGCAAATTTTATTGATGAAATTAGATATGAAATAAATGGATACGAAATTTATAGAACCCGGTTTTTTGGCCTGAGTACCACACTTAAAAAATTTTCTATCGGTAAATCGTTAGGATAGAATGGAGTGGTGGAAATGATTTTAATACAAAATCTGATTTTAATTTCTCGTTACCCTTAAAATATGTATTGAGTTTTGCTGAGGATTATAGAAAAGTTTTATTGAATTGTAAGCATGAACTTGTACTTTTACTGACAAAAAATCTGGATGACGTATATGTTAAAAACAAAGCAAACCATACATATGTTTTGGAAATGACGAATATTAGCTGGAAAATTCCTCATAAAACACCCAGTGATGCTGCAAAAATTAAAATGTATGATATCATAAAGAGTGGTATAAATTTACCGATAGTTTTCCGTAGTTGGGATAGTTACATTAACCCAAAACTGGTCCAGGGTACGGAACACGTCTGGACCGTTAAGCTAGCGGCCAACCGAGAACGTCCCAGATTTGCCATTATAGCCTTTATGTTGAATGGAGAACTAACTACAAATAATTTATCCAAGCTGAATATGATGACTTAAATGTAAACTTTGAAAATGATAAATTTGCACACCTTTATGATATGTATGCAAGGTTTTAAAAGGGTTATTACAACCGCCCAAGAGAACCATTTTTATCACCGATAGAATTTAAAAGTAAACCTATAGCTGACCTTTCATATCAAAATGAAACAGTTAATTCGGGACCTATCGACGTGAGAAATTCAATTGATTTGAATAAATCAAACCTCATTCAGGATCGTTTAGTTGAGTATAGTCCTTTAAGTGGGTTTGTTCAAAGAATTGTCTAACAACATAACAACCGCATAAAACGGAGAAAGATAAAGTTGCAATTGATGTACAAGGATTTTTTAATAACTGTTCAGTCGCAGCAATAGTTATAAGTCAGCGCACTGAAATATCATATATCGGGTCAGCAACATTATTAATGACCCACTTATTGGCACAAGCTTATTCTGCTGAATTGTAACTGGGTTTGCTCCCATTAGCGGATTTACCAATAATACATAATAACCAACACTGTGCTTTTTAACTATTCTGTTAGCCTAAGCAATTTTTACCTATAAATTTCGTTAAGTTTATTCAATAAAATCAGTAACAATTTTGACTCCCACAATCAAGTTTTACTCATTTTGCATTCAACAGAGGCTGTCGCTCTAGTCTTCAGATCCTCATATGCAATCTTAGTCCAACTGGTTCAAGTTCTAGTTGCGACGACTTTAGGCAGACAGTTAATGTACTGTATGCCAGGCATCCAAGCCAAGCAATAAAAATTTTGGTGACCCCGACGTGATCTCACCAAGAGATCACACCCTAGAACACAACGTTGGAGATATCTTCCAGACGAGTCCTTTTGACCAAGTCGTCAACAAGGCGACAGATTAAGGACACCTGAGCATAATCGACTCAGAAAGTTGGAAGACTGGTCAACAAGGCGACCAGCTCCGTCAACGATTTGATAAAATCGTTTGTGATCCCGGTAAACGGATTTAAATCATCCAATCCCGGACACGTGACGTGATCTCAACTAGAGATCACAACAAAGAACACTCCATTGTCGAAGCGACAACTAAGGAAGTCTGAGCGAAGTCAACTCAGGAATTTGGAGATTGGTCAACAAGGAGACCATAATCCGAGAATTCAGCACCACGGTTCCTATCATCAAGTTAATCCAAATCATTCATAATGATTTGAATAGGAGCGTATCCAGCTATACAAGCAAATAAAACACTCCCAACGGGTCAGAAGTATTTAAACACAAGGTATTAAATATGAGTGACATGGATGAGCAAGCAGTCACAGAAGCACTAGACGTGCAAGAGAAAATCAGTCAAGAAATCTCCAAATTTATTATCAACTTCAAAAAAGATTCATCGGAGAGAAAATCAGGTCGAAATTATTATCAAACCAGATTAACGGCACTCGATGACGCTCTCAAAAATAAAGGACTACGGAATACATGAAGTTCTACAACGACTGTCGTGAGTCATACGACAAATATCGAGCTATCATACGAAACGGCATGGAACAATCAACAAGCCAAGCCGAGGTAAATCCAGACCCTGCAAGCATTCAAAAGCCCATGATAGAGTCCCAGAAACTTATAGCAACATGTCGCCGACAAAGGGTAATATCTTATTCTATTAAGCGCGCTCTGAGAGAGTATTCAGAGACGGGGAAGACCATAACAAGTGATTTGATAAAATCACTATGGGCACAAATTCAAGAGAATAACGAAGATATGCATTTGCCCAGAGTCAGCATCCCCAAATTTGATGGGGATCTACTCAAATGGACTCAGTTCTTTGATTTATTAAAATGCATGGTCCATGATACTAACATGCCGACGGTACGAAAAATGTGGTACCTAAAAACCACCGTAACTGGAGAGGCTGAAAGATTGATAAGACACATCGATCTTAAGGAAGAAAATTACCTTAGCGCATGGGGTATATTAGTTGATTCCGACATGTGGCAGACACGATTCTCAATCGCTTTCTGCATCAAAATACAGCTAGTGACTATCCAAGGTCATTAAAAGAGTTGTACATTACAACTATCGAGTCTCTAGCATCATTAAAGGGACTGGGCATCGATGTATCAAGGTGGGATACAATATTGATTGCCATCATCAAGCAAAAGTTGGATCTTGCAAGCAGAGCCCTATACGAGCAGTCGTTAGATGTGTCCCGAGAGTTAGAGGGTCTCGACACACTGCTCAGCTTTCTGGACCAGCGCATCCGAGTCCCAAACACAGGAATATCGGAAAAATCTTCTAATAGACATCCAAAAAACTCAACTTGTGCGTCGACAACAAGCGAAAAAAAAGCTTCATGTGAATTTTGTAAAAGAGGAAATCACCCTTTATTCAGATGCGATAAGTTCCGATCTAAGGCTGTATCTGAGAGATTAAATTGGGTAAAACAGCAGCAAATGTGTATTGATCATTGCATATAGTCTCCGAAGGCGATTCGTCAACTGGAAGCCACGACCACGGACCTGCAACAACCAAGAGAACGACGAGCTGCCATCACCTACCCCATGCAGTTTTGCGTGCAGCATTAGCGATGGTTGTAGACTTGTTCAACGGCCGGGAGAATGCTCAGTCGCAGCAATAGTTATAAGTCAGCGCATTGAAATATCATATATCGGGTCAAACCGTCAGCAACATTATCAATGACCCACTTATTGGCACAAGCTTATTCTGCTGAATTGTAACTGGGTTTGCTCCCATTAGCGGATTTACCAATAATACATAATAACCAACACTTTGCTTTTACTAATTTTGCATTCAACAGAGGCTGTCGCTCTAGTCTTCAGATCCTCATATGCAATCTTAGTCCAACTGGTTCAAGTTCTAGTTGCGACGACTTTAGGCAGACAGTTTATGTACAGTATGCCAGGCATCTAAGCCAAGCAATAAACAATAACAACGATAAGTTCATTCTAAAGGAAATTGGAGTTGTATTTAACAAAGAAAATAAATTTAATTTCGTTATACAACCTCCATTTGATTTCACTAGTCTTAATAACAAAAACCATCATACAATTTTTTGGAACGATGGAATAAACAACTTTAAGCAAACAAGAAAATGTATTAAAGAAATCACTTCGGGAAAGGAGGTTTTATGCAAAGGAATAGAAAAGAAACGTTTTCTAGAAATCTTTCTCAGAAAATTTAAAATATCTCATTGATAAAAGGAATATGTTTCTGGAGAGGACGATCTTAACAAAACGGTATATGGCGATCATTTTACGTTTTGTAATAATGGATTCGGGGAAGATGCGTGTGCCTGCTTTTTCTATAAAAATCATCGAGACGGAGCCTTAAAACTAATGTCATCATACTTAGTGTATAAGAAAAACCTGTAACAAATTTCCAAATAATCATGACCTAAATTCATGACCTAAATAAAAATGTTCATATTCTTTGTTTTGGGTGGGTGTTTGCTTTCAGCTGTTTCCTTTGAGTGTTATTTTACTATTGGGGTGGGTGGCAAGCAAAGGGATCCCCTATTCAAGGGTGCTAATTAAGTTACCAAGTCCACGTGTGAACGTGTCAACAGCCCGTGACATTCTCTAGAGGTTATGGTTATTAAATGGTCCTCACACCACACTTTTTTTTCCCCTCGTTTCACTCTATTTTCTAAATCTAATAACGGACACCCATTACACTTTCATCCCGCTCGTTTCACCCCATTTTCTAGATGTAAGCAACGATCACCCGTCAACTTATCACCCTAATTAACGATCACTCGTCACGCACCAGTGAACGTTCTTGTAACCACTTAGAACTCTAACATAGCCTTTTACCCTCCCCTCGTTTCACCCTATTTTCTAAGTCTAAGCAACATTCATCTGTCACGCCCCAGTAACTTCTCCTCAGCTTAATTAGGATGCCCTGAACCTTCTCGTCAACCACTAAATACGATTCCCTCATATTTTCTAGATATAAGCAATGATAGCCTATCACGCCCCAGTAAATTCTCCTCCGCCTAATTAGGTTCAATCACAAAACTGTTAACCAAGTCGCCCAAACGCAAAAAAGCTAGCCCAACGACAATAAATGCGAATGTATAATCCACCTTAAATCCTAACCTGGTAGCTGCAGCAGTTTCTGCTGACACAGGGTAAGTGAACCGCCTGTGCCATTGGACACAGCTAGTTCCGGTGTAGTCCCTGTATCTAAAATTCAGGCTCTAATAAAATCCTCAGGCCCGGCGGAGTCAATTCGGTGCCGACCATACCCATAGGTACAGTGGCTCCGTTTTTGTCTCTCAGCCGAGTGATGTTCAGACTGCTGTTGGAGGGCGTAAGAAACTCCCAGTTGTACCCAAAGTTGCCGTTTCTGGCACACAGCTGAGTGAAGTTCAGACTCCTGCTGGTGGGCGTAAGATTCTCTCAGTTGTTCCACATAGGAAGCAATTGCTTGTTTCAAGATTCACGCCTGATACCCCACCTGAGGATGTTTTGGAATTTATTAGAGAAAAATTCCCATCCGAGGATATTGCGGTTGAACAATTTCGATTTTCATACGCCCGTAGAATATCGTCTTTCAAAATTTTTGCTCCACCTGATGTGTTTAAAGTAATGCTTTCTGAATTATTTTTGTTTAATGATGATTTAGTTATAAACGAATTTGTTCCTAATAAACCGAGAACAAATAACAGGCCTTCCACGGCCCCAAAAAACTAAAAAGGTTATTCTTGGCTTACCAAAATGTTAGAGGTCTTTTAGAATTATCGTTACACGAAGTTACCTTTATACGAAATTCATTAAATAGACAGTTAGATCTTGTGTTTGTTTCAGAGCCGTCTGAAGTCACAGTATCCAGAATTGACGCTCTTGTGGTACCAGAAGACCGATACCACCCAACTATCGAATTGACAGTTTGCCTCCCATACCTTGATACCCTCTCTCCTTTAGTTTCTCTAACTAAAATAAGATGCTTTCGTAAATGTGACTATAATAAACTTAACTTAATGATTTTTCAACATAATTGGACAGATTATTAAAATTGTATGGAAATCGAAAGTGCGACTAAACTGTTCTATAGCGTTCTAAACACTTTTTTTAATAATTACATTCCTGATAGGCTTCCTCCAAAGCCGAACAGGCCCCCCTGGTTGATCTTCAAGCTTAAAAATCTTAAATCAAACACTTATAAAAAGTATAAAAAATCGGGTAAGCCATCCGATTTTTCGAAATATATGGTAGCTCGATCTGATTTTAACGTTCTTAACAGTCATTGCTATTCCATATATTTAAATCGTTGTAAATTTGAATTTTCAATTGATCCGAAGCAGTTTTATAACTTTGTAAACGCTAAGCGTAAGTCATCGGCTTTGCCTTCTTCGGTTCGTTTTAATCCAATGGAGGCATCGACAGATTCTGAAATTGCTAATTTATTTGCCGACTTTTTCCAAACTACTTAGCTCCTCTTCATGGTCAAAATCAAACCCTAATCCCTTAGATAGGGCAAATTGTATTTTTTCCCCTATAATAACCAAAAGTTATCTCTTAACAAATTTAACAACAACAACGCCAACTAATTCTCCCGGTCCTCATGGACTTCCTGGGTGCGTGCTTAAGTTTTGTGCATCAACCATTTGTAAGCCGATTCTTAAACTTTTTTATTTGTCTATTTCATCATCAGTTTTTCCAACTATCTGGAAGGACTCTTTTATTGTTACACTTTACAAAAAGGTTTCGAAGGCGGATGCCCAGAATTATAGAGGTATTTATAAATTGTCGGCAATTCCAAAAGCCTTTGAACGTATTATCACATCTCATTTGCAACATTTATGTACCTCGCTAATATCGCCGTGTCAGCATGGTTTCGTTAAGCAAAGATCCACTACCACCAACCTACTTGAATTGTCATCTATTGTAATAAATGGATTTAACAACAAAATGCAGACCGACTTGACAACTGGAGCGCGCAAGGGTAGTCATTTGGGCCCTTTGCTGTTTACTTTGTTTATTAACGATCTTCCCTCTATCATAACAAATTCTCGTGTACTAATGTATGCTGATGATGTTAAGCTTTGTTTGACATACAACAATATAGAGTCTGGTTTCGGATTACAATAAGACATTGATAATTTTCCAGTATGGTGTGAGTATAATCTCTTAAATTTGAACTGCCTGAAATGTAACGAAATGACCTTTCATAGGGGTACTCCTACGTTTATAAGTTATTTGCTTCAGAACTTGCCATATATTCAGTAAATGATTTAGGTGTTCTTCTGGACCCGAAGCTTAAATTTGACTGCCACATAATGCTGACTGTCAACAAGGCTATGAGTGTTCTTGGGTTTATAAAGCGTTGGTCAAAAGAATTTGACGATCCTTATATAACCAAATTATTATTTACCTCCCTTGTCCGTCCTATATTTGAATATTGTTCTTCGGTTTGGAGCCCACAATGCCAAGTGCACATTGACCGTATAGAGTCGGTACAAAAAAATTTCTTCTTTTTGCCCTTCGTAGTTTGAACTGGGATCAAAACGTAAGGCTACCTCAGAGTAGATTATTATTGCTTAATTTACCGACACTTGCAAATCGTAGAAAAATGCTTGGTTCTATTTTTATGCATAATCTTATAAGAGGTGATATTGATTCTGTAGAACTTGTAAGCCGCCTAACTTTTAATTTTCCCGTTAGACTAACACGTAATTCTTATCCTCTTAATTTGCCACGATGTACATAAAATTTTAGTCTGCAGCAGCCCTTTATCATTTAATTTGCATTTCAACTTCTAATACCCGTCACTCGGCTAAAGGGAGTGCGAGGGAGATATAAACTTTGATCAGCAATAACTTTTTAACGAATGGTCCGATTTAAAAAATTTCTTCTACATTTCGATAGGTATTGATAACCACAACAAAACTGCATTTTTACATTTCCGAAATATTAAAATTTTTAAAATCGTATCTAAGCGATTGTGGGCGTTAGAGGGGGCGTGGCACCTTCTTGAAACAAACTTGCGCTGCGTAGGAACTCCAAGAATCTTCATGCCAAATGCCAATCCTCTAGCTTTTATAGTTTCCGAGATCTCAGCGTTCATACGGACAGACAGACGGACAGACGGACATGGCTATATCGACTCGGCTAGTGACCCTGACCAAGAATATATATACTTTATAGGGTCGGAAACGCTTCCTTCTCCCTGTTACATACTTTTGCACGAATACAATATACCCTTTTACTCTACGAGTAACGGGTATAATAATATTTTAACTCATTTGATTCACTCCTAATTGCATCTTTATTTACATCAAATAAAAACACCTCTTAACGAGGTAAAAAACTAGTGACGATCGCACCTTGAACATACAAAAGTTCTGATATCAACATTTGTGACGAAAAATTATTACACTCGATATTAAATAGACTTTCTAATATTTTCTCATTCGGCCCGCCCTAGCAAACTATTCCAGCCCTTTTCCCTTCACAGGCATTTTCTATTGCAGCGTGCCGAATGCGAAAATATTAGAAAGTCTATTTAATAACGAGTGTAATAATTTTTCGTCACAAATGTTGATATCAGAACTTTTGTATGTTCAAGGTGCGATCGTCACTAGTTTTTTACCTCGTTAAGAGGTGTTTTTATTTGATATCAGAAGTTTTTGTGGC